>LNAC01000138.1:422109-444838 GCA_002007465.1 Ailurus styani | reverse complement strand
AAAAAAAAAAAAAAAAAAAAAAAAAAAAAAAAAAAAAGAACTGTTTCTGTTAAGCTTTATTCAATTGGAAACATTATTATCTTTTTCCCCTCTAGGAGAAAAATGCTGCTAAAAATAAATCTGATTATTCTTTGTGTTAGAGGATCCTGATGAACTTCTGTTATTGGCCTTCATTTTCTAGATGACATTCAGATCCCTCCCCTCCTTGGTTAACATCATCGTATCAGTTTACTGAATAATATCATGTATTAGTTACAGGATAACTGTTTTATTTGTAAAATATGTATTATAGTAATACAGTAATTTTTTATATATGTGTATATTATAAAAATATATATGTATAGTATTAATTTTTTTAAAGATTTTGTTTATTTGTCGGAAAGAGAGATAGCAAGCACACAAGCAGGGGGAGTGGCAGGCAGAGGTAGAAGCAGCCTCCCCGCTGAGCAAGGAGCCTAATGCCTGATGTGGGACTCAATCCCAGGACTCTGGGATCATGACCTGAGCCAAAGGCAGAAACTTAACCAACTAAGCCACTGATGTGTCCCTATATGTATAGTATTCTAATCATAATTTTCAGTTATACTTCTTGAGAAACTGTTAGGATGGGTGAGTTACTTTTTGCAGGTGGTTACTGCATTTTATGTAGCTCAAGATAGATCTGTCTGAGGACATAACAGCTCTCTGCATTGATTGCAGTGGATAGTTCAAGACAGAATGATCTAGTAAACCCCATTCTTGTCTGGTCTTGCATTTTTTGAAATTATATACTGTGAAGTGGATTGCAGAATTTTTAAAAACATAACCACTGAGTTCACTGTTTAGTGTGATGTTCTGTTTGAAGAAAGTTTTAACTTTGGTTAAAAATGTCTATGATATAAAAAAGAAAATAATTTTTTTTAATTTACTTCTAGTTGCTGACAAGATTTTGAAAAAGAAAGACTATCTGCTTTATATAAATCAGAATTGCTATAGAGTTACTGTTTCTCCATACACAGAAACACACTTGAAAAGTTTTCAGGTAAAGTCGTCTCTTTTCTTTCATTTTGGGAACTTATGATTCAACCCTAGCTCACAAAAAAAAAAAAGTTGTGAGTCTATTACTATTGAATCTTATTAGTGAGCAATATCAAAATAGTTTCTTCATATCTGCTTGGTGCAAAGTAAGTTTGTCTTTTAAAAAATATTTTAATGCAAAACTATACCTTATTTAATTTCTTACACAATTTTTAAAACCTGGAATTACTCAGATAATGATATATTTTTGTTTGTGGAGACATAGCTGTATTTCTCTCATGTGTCCACTATCCTTGGGCATTAAAAGTAATACTTCCAGGAAGCCTGCTTCTCCCTCTCCCTTCTACCCCTGCTTGTGTTCCCTCTCTCGCTGTCTCTCGCTCTGTCAAATAAATAAGTAAATGAAATCTTAAAAAAAATAATACTTCCCACTCATTTTCTCTGAACTTATTATCTTTATCCCAGACCTATTCCATTTTTCTGTTCCTACTTAGGAATTAAATGACACCCCAATCTACCTAGTTCACCATCCTAAAAGCTAGGATGCTTACAGTGATATCTTCATTTTGCTTCACCTCTCGCATTCATTTGGTCACTCAGTCTTGTCACTGGCACCTCTGACAACCTCTCTCACTATTTTCTTCCTGTCCATAGAGATGCCCGTCTTTCTTCTGTTTGTCATATACCACCAGAGTTATCTTTCTGAAATTCAGATCTGACTCGGATATTCTTTTGCATGAAACAGCTAACTGAGGCTCCTGGTCTCTTCTAAGATAAGGTCCAAAATATGCAGCAGAGCTCTATAAATCTAAAGTTTTGCAATGCAAAGCTCTTAGAAAATTTTCTCCTTATCTTTTTAATTTTCCTTTTCAGGTATTTTCAGGAATATCAAAGAGGACGGTGCTTCTGACTGGACTGGAAGATCTTCAGACGATGGATAAAGAACTTTTAGAGGATTTAGTTAACATTCATTTTCAACGGGAGATGAACGGAGGTGGAGAGGTGGAAGTGGTCAAATGTTCTCTAGGTCAACCTTGCATTGCATACTTTGAAGAAGAGAGGAATGGAATAATCTGAATATTAGAGCCTCTGAGCCCAAATCACTGTCAGTATGTGACAAAAATGCGTATCATTTTTCCTTTAAAGAATGAAGACTTTTAATTCTTTAGTGGCCATTTATTCTTAGATACTAAATATCCACGTTTCTGAATTCTCCTTTGTTTCAAACTCTGCTGCATGCTTACAAATGTACAAAGTGCACTGTATTAAAAACAGTTTTGTTTGTTCATAAATTATGTGGATTGGTGCCATGTCCATTGAAATCAACCATAAGTGATGCAGTTAGTCCCCCTGCTGTGTTGGCTCATTTAGTCATGCATGGCATGTGGGCCAATTCTCTTTTGGCCCCAAGTCCACCAATATGCAGACTTGACTCTTAACATTTCCTGAAAGAAACGTTACATTCAGCTGTTTGTGATTTCTATAGACTTGGACTTTCAAGGGACTTCAAGAGCAATCATTTCCCACTTTCCCATTGTATAGCATTTTCCCCCACAGCCCCAGGCGTATTTTTCAGAGCGGAGTGTGGTCTTTTTCCTTAAAATTTTCTTCGCCCAGAGTGCCAAGTGTCCCCTGATTCTTTCCAAAATATCTTCTCCAAATAGAACTTGTAAAGACCATAATTTTCTTTCGTTTACACTTAAGATGGAAAGAGTAAGTTTAACGGAATGACACGCTTGGAATAAAGGGAGAAGTAAGTGCAAAGCTAGAGGCTCTTCAGTCATCAGGCTAGATGCTGAGAAACATCTGAAGACAAAAGCAGAGGCCCTGCCCTGTAGGAGCTTGCGTTTTCGTTTGAGAGCTTCCCAGTTCATTAGCATCATCATTTAAGTTGTAGAAACTGAACCATGAGATGTGAGGTTCCTATTCAGAGAAGGTAAAATTCTCTTTGGTAAAGAACATTGGAACAGCTTTTATCCAAATACGGTGTGTTCCATAAAGAGCCAACAGCAGAAGGAAATTCATATTAAAGTGCTGGCAGAAAGGAAATGCTTTAGAAAAGATTCTAAACCTAAACCTGCCCAGTGCTGCCTGCCATCTAAAATAAAGGGAAAGTTTTAAAAAAAAAAAACAAACTTGGTTTGGTTCTGATATTTTATTTTTAGATTTTAAAGTTACCATTAGAAGTACTTATTGCTTTCACATTTCTCTTTCAAATGAGAGATGGTGCCTAGAAACTACACGACATATACTCTTCATGTTCACTGTTTTAGGGAAAAAAAATTCTCTCACATGTCCGTTGTTCTTTGGGAATGGTAAGATTATTTCAGTATTCTCAAAATATTAAGAAAAATTTAAAGAACCTATTTAATTTTGATTGATACAGTCTCACTGGCACAAACGGTGTCATTTTTAGTCTGTGGCAGACTGCCAGTCAGAAAGAAATTTTTCCTAGTATTTAGGATGACGTTTGAAGTAGTCACTTTTGTTTCCTTTGGGGGCCTTCTTCAGGCAGTAAAATAGATAATTTCATTCAATTCCAAATATTCACAATGGTTTTTACTTATTGTAGAAAATTAGACTTTTCCCTTAGGCTCCTTTCACCATCCCACCCTTGTGTAATCTGGCTAGATTTCAGAAATCAAGCATTGGCTCTCCTGCTTATTGCTAGGGTTTTAGAGATTTCATAGGAATAAACTTGCCTTTGAAAATTTACCAAAAGATACTGTGTTGACTATTGATTGCATATTAAGTCAGGAAGCCTTAAATTGTGTGTCCAGGATGAGATAGCTCCACTTAATGCGTGAAAAGACACTGTCAACATAAAAGTCAGGAAAGATGATTATGTGGAATCACAAGTCCCTCTTGCCCTTTGTGGATTTATCAGTGACGATAGCCTACGTTATGCTGTAATGACAACCTCCCGAGTCTCAGGGGCCTAACAAAAGTTTAATTCTCATTCATGTTGAATGTCCAACACAGGTTGGTAGGGGAGTCTTTTTGCCCTAATCACTTAAGGCCGCATCTTGACACACACTTCCAGGAACATGGAGGTGGGGAAAAATGAAGTCTGCAGAGTCTTGCACCAGGAATTAAATGCTGTAATTTAGATGTGACCATGTCTTTTAGTCTCACATCTCACTGACCAGAAATAGTCATCTGACCTCATTGAAAAAAAAGGGACTGGAAAATTCTGTTTTGTGAAAATGAGGAGAACCAGATCTAGTTGAGCCAGAATATTAATGAATGCAATCTTTCCTGTTCTACTGATCATCAATATTTGGATCACTCTTCTTCACACACACAGCACACTCACACTCACCCACACCCTAGTGAGGAAAAACTGAAAGTTCCATTAAGTTATGGTATCAAACTCAAAGTGCGTGAACCCTAGATGGTATGTGGTAGTTTCTATGTCAAGTCTAAATGTTACTCCTCTTTATCCAGAGACCCCTCCCCCCCCCCCAGTGGTAGAGAGCAGTGGAAATGGAACAAGAGAACTGCGATAAACTCTCAAATTTGGAAAAGGGGACGAATGGGGGGCATGTAGTGGTCTCTGGGCCAAAGCTGTTATGAAATCTTGCTGAGTAGGTATATGCTTCATACAGCCTGAGTGTGGAATTTTGATTAGGCCATGATTCTACTCTGGAAATTCTCCTCTGGCTTTTCATCCTTAGAGCTTCTCGGCATTCTTCTTTTTCCATTATTCTCCTTTTCCATATCTAGAACATATCCTTCTTGGAGGCTGAAAAGCTTATTCTTTCAGTACACTATCTATGATCAATGTTTGGGACCAGAATTTTTAAAGTTTTGAACCATCACAGTCTCTTTATTTTGGTTGGTGGCTAGTTAGCTGTTATACTTCAAAAACTTAATAGACTTTGGGGCACCTGGGTGGTTCAGGTGGTAAAGGATCTGCCTTTGGCTCAGGTCAGGTCATGATCACAGGGCCCTGGGATGGAGCCCTGCGGGGCGGGCTCCTTGCTCAGTGGGGAGCCTGCTTCTCCCTCTGCCTGTCAGACCCCCTGCTTGTGCTCTCTCTCTCTCTCTTTCTGTCAAATAAAAAAATAAAATCTTAAAAAAAAACAACCCAAAACATAATAGGTTTCTAATCTGTTTTATCTTGGTCAGCTTATATGTGCTAATAGCCACACTGACAGTTTTTTCTAGACTCTCTTTGTATTTTATTAGTTTTTTGAGATTATTTTTTTTTTATTGTGTTTGTTAGTCACCATATTAGACTCACTTTTTAGAGTTACTATAATTCTCTGCTTTCTTGGTCCTGTTCTTCTCTCCCTTTCTTTACTTAATTGTAGGTACTTTGGTCTATCAGACCACTTTTAGTTTCTTTTCCCTGTGCCAGTTTGTCTAGCTGAAAGGGTTTATTGCATTCAGCAGCCTTAATTTGTTTTTGTTGTTGTTGTTGTTCTGAGGGACCTTAATCTGTGCTGAGATCCAAAGCTTGATTATTGATTTGATCTTTGTACTAAAGTGGCGTTCTAGGGCGCCTGGGTGGCTCAGTGGTTGAAGCCTCTGCCTTCGGCTCAGGTCATGATCCCAGGGTCCTGGGATCGAGGCCCACGTCGGGTTCTCTGCTCGGCAGGGAGCCTGCTTCCTTCTCTCTCCTCTCTCTCTGCCTGCCTCTCTGCCTACTTGTGGTCTCTCTCTCTCTGTGTCAAATAAATAAATAAAATATTAAAAAAAATAAAAATAAAAAAAATAAAGTGGCGTTCTAATCAGCCTTTGTTACTCAAAGGTTTTATCATTTGAGAATTAGAAGTATTGTTTCTTCCATCCTACATGTTCCCATATTTCTGGGTTTCTCCATTCGCTTTCATTCTGGCTTTCCAACTGGCCGATTCTTTTCTAAGCTCATTTCTTTTTTATATTACTTTGTCAAATGCACTCAATAGTAACAGACATATGCTACTAATTTTGCTTTTCACACCCTTTAAAAAAAAACTACAAGCTAATTAGGTACATTATCTGCCTTCCAAGCTATCACATGTGACAGCTTTACCAAATGTTTTTCCACTATATAATATGGGTCGCCATCCTTCTAATCTCTGATAATTATTTTCTAATTATCTGCCCCTAAACCAAAGCCATGTATTTTAGATTGTGTTGTGGATTGTCTTTTTTTTTTTCTTTTGACTATACCAATGCTCCAGAATACCAATTCTGTATCAATCAGGATAGAGTATATGATGCTGATGTGGCAAATTATCCCTAAATTTCACAGACCAAAACAACAAAATTTTACTCCTTGATCCCTGATGGATCAACAAAAAGAATGCTCAGGGTAGACATTCAGAGGGACCCAGACTATCAGCAACCACAAACCTTTTTTTTAAAGATTGATTGATTGATTGATTTCAGAGAGAGAGAGACAGCAGAAGTGGGAAGGGCAGAGGGAGAGAGAATTCCAAGTAAACTCCCAGGGGCTCAGCACAGCCTGATTCAGGACTCCATCTCATGACCATGAGATCACAACCTGAGTGGAAATGTAGAGTCAGACACTTAACAGACTGCACCACCCAAGCACCCCAGAAGCCATCAAATTTATTGCTGAATGTCATGCCAGAAGAAAAGAGCTTTGAAGGGTCTTGAAGCAGCAATTAAATTCTTGGTCCAGAAATATCCCTTTCTTTCACAATTCAACCAGAACTAAGTATATGGCCCCACCCAACCGTAAAGGAGCTTGGATGTTCAATCCTACCATATGCTTGGAAGCAGGAAGCCAAAACTGTACAATGAATAGCATTAATGATATCTGGTTGGTATTGAAAAAAAAGGTGCTCATTCTTGAAAGATACACAAAGTATAATGAAGATAATAATAAGCAAAAATCCACACCCAGATAATAGTAACATTTTTATGTCCTCCTTTCCAATTCTTTTCCCCCAACTATATATCACATTTCATTTTGTGAATATAATCTATTCCTAGGGTTACTATTTCTCTATTGTAGGACATTAAGATTGTTTCCAATTTTTCACATTTATAAGTGCTATGATGTAAATAAACCTTTTTATATCCCGGAATATAAATCTTTTTCTGCAATATGAATCTTATTTCAAGGTGATAATTACTAGGTTGAAAAGGTGAAGGATATAAATTCTTTTAAGGATCTTGATATGTATGGCTACAATTGCTTTCCAGAAAAGTAGGTATCAGTGTGTACTTTTTTTTTTTTTTGGATTTTATTTATTTATTTGACAGAGAGACAGCCAGAGAGGGAACACAAACAGGAGAAGAGGCAGGCAGAGGGAGAAGCAGGCTCCCTGCTGAGCAAGGAACCCAAGGCGACAAGGGGGAGAGGGGTTCCATCCTAGGCCCCTGGGATCATGATTCCAGCCAAAGCCAGATGCTTAGCGACTGAGCCACCCAGGAGCTCCTCAGTGTGTACTTTCATTATAAGAACAATAAGGACTACTTCATTGCTCCCTTTCAGCATTGAGTACTACTCCTTTAAAAATGATTTTCTTCTTATGCTATTTTTAGAAATCTTCACAATATATACTACATCTTATGAAATTAAATAATTAACAAGATACAGATGAAGTATCCAGTAATGGGTTTTATTTTTGTTTTTTGGTATCGCAAATTAAAAACATCCAGGAGAATGTCAATTTTGTTTTACTTAAGCTATGATTCAGAGCCAAGTACAGTGAGATGGGAGGCCTCATAACTGGGGCTGTAAGAGATTAAATATTTTTTTGGATGCAGTTTCAGTAATAAGCTGCTAGAATTATTTTGACCACATTTGGAGTCATGCTTCCTCAAGGATTTTTTGGCACATTGTGGGAAGAAAAAGTTTTCCTTAACCCTCCTAGAGTCCCTGACTGGACCTGAAAATTAAACTGTGATAAAACCGAATTAACAGAAGAAAAGCATAGAAATGTATTTAATATAAATTTTCTGTGATATGGGAGCCTTCATAAGGAGATGAAGACCCAAAGAAATGATTAAACCTGAATGTTTTGTTTTTTTTGTTTTTTTTGTTTTTTTTTAAAGATTTTATTTATTCATTTGACACAGAGAGAGAGATTACAAGTAGGCAGAGAGGCAGGCAGAGAGAGAGGAGGAAGCAGGCTCCCTGCTGAGCAGAGAGCCCGATGTGGGCCTCGATCCCAGGACCCTGGGATCATGACCTGAGCCGAAGGCAGTGGCTTTAACCCACTGAGCCACCCAGGCGCCCTAAACCTGAATGTTTTTATGCTAAAGTTGATGATGAGTGTGAAGTCATAAAAAGTCGATGATGAGAGGACAAAGAGTGTTCGCTAAGTGTAATAAACAAAGGGAAACAGCAAGGCCTATTCATTCAGATTCCTTTCTGTGTCCTCTTGTCTTTGGAGGTAAGGCTGTTGCTTTCTTCTGGATACAGGGAGGAATGAGAGTTATATAAAACACAGGAGGAATTTATGACCGGCTTCAGGGGAATGTCAGAAAGTCCTTCTTGCACATGTCCTTTCTCTTATTCCCTCAGTTGGAGATATTCAGTATGCCAAGCTGCCATATTTTGGGGGTAGCATTTTCCTGCCTCCCGTCAGCACGTACAAGCTGGAATAGTTGGAACATACAAAGTTAAGGATTGTTCTAAGTCAGGTTCCATGGCACACATGGGTAGCCTTCCTGACTCTAATCCTAGATCTCTCGTTATTCCCTGGAGAGGGTCCCAGCTTGGATCATAGTGCTCCTGTCCATTTACAGTTAATCTGTGTCCCTAACTCCAGCCCAAGGCGCCTCTTTTCTGCTTTCTCTCTTCATATGTTTGTCTTTTCTGGTTAAACAGAAGTACGCAATATATGACCTTTTGTGTCTGGCTTTTTCACTTCATCGATGTTTTTGAGCTTCATGTTTTGAGCTTCATGTATTAGTATTTCATTCCGTTTTATTGCTGAGTAGTATTACATTGTGTGTGTGTGTGTGTGTGTATACATATATATATATATATATAATATACTGCATTTTGTTTATCCTTCAAGCAATTGATGGTCAGTAGAACTGATGGTCAGTTCTACTTCTTGGCTCTATTATATATAATGCTGTTATGAACACTGGCACTTTTAGTTTGGACATACGTTTTCATTTCTCTTGGGTAGCTATCAACCAGTGAAATTTCCTGGTCATGTGGTAAATTTATGCTTAACTTGTTGAGAACTGCTAAACTGTTTGAAAAGGTGGCTGTAACATTCTACTTTCCCACCAGCGATGTATGAGGGTTCTCCTTTCTCTACTTTCTTGACAACATGTTATTATCTGTCTTTTTGATTACAACCATTTTAGTCAGTGTGGAGTGGTATGTCATTGTGGTTTTAATTTGCATTTCTTTAATGACTAATGATGCTGAGTATATTTTCATGTGCATATTATCTGCTTATGTATCTTTGAAAAAAATGTCTGTTATTCAATTTCTTGTCCATTTTTAAGTTGGGTTGTCTTATTTTTGTGTTGTAATAGTTCTTTGTATATTGTAGATACAAATCTTTTATTAGATGTGTAATTTGCAAATATTTTCGTGGTGTTCTTTTATTCTAGTGGGCTATCTTAGAGTATGCTAGGTGATATTGCTGATAAAACCAGTGGCTTACAACATTAGAGCTTTATTTTTCATTCACATAAATTTTGTTATGGGTCCAGGGAGCTCTCTAGTGCAAATGTGTTCTGCAGATTGGCTCAGTGGTGCACATTCCCTTCAGTGCATTCTTCTATGAGCACCAAGGACAAGAAGAGAACATTGGAGACTCTTGTGCTGCCAATGAAATACCTTCACCCAAATACGAGATATATCAGTTCTTCTCACTTTCATTGGCTGAATGAATGATATGGCCTTGCCTAAATCAAAAGCTGAGGAAGGGGCGCCTGGGTGGCTCAGTGGGTTAAAGCCGCTGCCTTCGGCTCAGGTCATGATCCCAGGGTCCTGGGATCGAGGCCCACATCAGGCTCTCTGCTCGGCAGAGAGCCTGCTTCCTCCTCTCTCCTCTCTCTCTGCCTGCCTCTCTGCCTACTTGTGATCTCTCTCTCTGTGTCAAATGAATAAAAAAAAAAAAAAAAAAAATTTAAAAAAAAAAAAAAAAAAAAAAAAAAAGCTGAGGAAGGGCAATCCCTCCGGGTGCCTGAATTGAGAAGATCAAGCAACACTGGTGAGCAGTACTAATGTCTACCGTATGGAGGAAATAAATATATGAAGATATTTTTAGAAAATATGGTGATATTATTAAGACAGAATGACAGGGTGATAGTATAACAATTAACGGGGGGTGGGGGTGGGGAGAACAAATTCAGATCGGGTAATCAGAAGCAGTCTCTCTGAAGAGGGATCATTTGAGCTAAGACTCCAGTCACCGAAAGGAGTCAGTAAAATGAAGATCAGGGAGGAGCTATCCAGGCCTGGACAAAGAACTAAGGGCAAGGGGTGCCTGGGTGGCTCAGTCAGTTAAGCGTCTGTCTTCGGCTCAGTTTAGATCCCAGGGTTCTGGGATCAAGCTGAGTCCCCACCTCAGGCTCCCTGCTTATCAGGGAGCCTGCTTCTCCCTCTCCCTCTGCCACTCCCCCTGCTTGTGCTCTCTCACTCTCTGTGTCAAATAAACAAAACAAAACAAAACAAAACAAAACACCCCAAACCAAACAACCACCAAGGACCAGAAAAGAGTCTAGTTAGATGGCTTGTGTGGTCAGAACAGAGGGAGTGAGGACAGTTAAGGGGGTATAAAGCAGATCAAGACCATTTTTATTTCCTGGTAAGAAATGTAAATTTTATTTAAAGTACAATGGGAACTTAAAGTAAAAATAAATAAATAAATAAATAATAAAAAAATAAAGCAAATGTACAGTATTAAAATGCAATGGGAAAACACCAAAGTGTTTAAACAGGGAACAAACCTGATTTACATTAAAAAAGAATCGTTTAGTGTGTGGTATCCAGAATGAATTGAAGGGGAACAAGGCTGGATGTGGACTTGATCTCCCTGGTGAAGGTGGGGTTGGAGAGTGTGTGTGTTTATGGGATGTAGTAAGAGCTAAGGAAAAGAGGAATCACAGAAGACAAGTGAGTCATGAGCTTGGGCTCCTGGGTGGGTAGTGTTATTATTTACTGAGAAGGAAGAAAGGGTGTAATGAGGGTTTTGCTTGGTCTTGTTAAATTTCACATGCTTATTACACATACAATGGACATTTAGGTATTGAAATCTGAAGATAAAGTCTGAGTTGGGGAATTACATATAGATTTACCCCAAACTGTTTAAAAATTTTCATAGTCTTAGGCCTTATAGATGTGCCATCAGTCATATAATAAATAACTCTATTCATGGACTGAGTGAAAAACTTAAAAAAATTATAACTATTAAAGCGATGCACAGTTGGAATTTGTGTACAATATCTTTGTTCCACTTGTGCACTCTAACTTCAGTTCTGAAAGTGGAACTGCATAGTCTATGCATTTTTCACACTTCTTTTTCACTTTAAATTTTGAAAGGGGCCCAAATCCTTAGAAATGTTTGCACCTATCTATGCTTGCAGCAACACGCATGCTTCCTCACACTCTGGCTAACACTGGATATTACTACACTTTTTAATTTTTACCAACCTCATCTTGGAAAAAGGGATCTCATGATTTCCATTTGTATTTCTTACAAGTGGAGCGAGAGCTTCATGTTTGCCAGCCACTTGCCTTTCTTCTTCATGCTCTCTTTGACTTCGAAGCCCTGTAGGTAGATTACTCATGTCCCCCTAGGTGCCAGACTCTGGAGTCAGAACGGCGTGGACAAGACGGTGAGCTCTCTGTTGACAGGGACCCTACGCTTTTCAACCCATGCCCTGTGCCCCTGGCCCCGGGCAGGCAGTTGAGGAAGAGGAGGAACAGGGGGCGGGTGGTGAGAAGTCCCACGACTGGGGAGCCGAGGGCGCAGACACAGCCCCCAGAGTCCCAGAATTACTGCCGGGGATTCCTGCTGGCCCCGCTCCAGCGCGAGTTTCAAACTCAGAGACAAGAGGCGCAGAGCAGCGGGATGCGGTGGAGGAGCCGGCCTTTCCTCACATTGTCTCCAAGCGAGCGGCAGCTAAAAACTGAAAGCAAAACCAGCCCGCGGGGCTCCTCCCTGTGGCCCGCGCGGCACTAGATTTGGTCCCTGCGGGCAGCCGAAGGCGCGTCTCTCCTCCGCCATGGCAAGTTGCTTTTGTTTTGGATTTTGCGGGGCAGGGTCGTTTCCGCCGGTCACCACGGTCCCCCAGAGGGGCGCAGGGCGGGGCTGGCGGGGGTGCGGAGCTGTCGCGGGCGGCGCCCGGAGGAGCCGGTGCTGGCGGAGAGCCACCTGCGGTGCCGGCAGACGTGGCCTTGACTTCTCTGCACCTGCTCCTTCCGCAGTGCTGCGCGCACTAGAAGTTCACAGTAGACGGTGGGAGAGAGGCGCAGCTCCAGGGAACGCCTTGCCACTTCCCGCACCCGGGGTCCCATGGTCAGGGACACAGCTGTCTCATCCAGGAGTCGGTTCACAGGCTGTTTGGGCTTAACTGTGGCCTCCCACTTCAGGGGGAATAAGAGCGGAGAGAAGTACCCAGAAACGGAGGCCACTGTTGCCTTTTGAAAAGGGTCGGCAAGGATTGGAGCCAAGGATTCAAGTTGGGAAGGCATCCTGATGTCTTGTCTGCATTGGTGGGAATTCTGTCTTGTGGCCTTAGTTCTGTCTCCAGGCACAAAGGGCTCTGTGTTTTCACCATCTGTGCTGGCTAACAAGACGGTTAGCAAGTTCGAGAGTTAGCCTTCCGTGTTCTTTCCATCAAGAACTTGAAAGCGGTGGCAGGGCTTCTAATTGCTAGGGTCCGGGAAATACCAAAGCAGTCGTGAGGTTCCGGTACAATTTTGTGTATTGGCAGCAGTAAAGGCAGCGTCAATGAAAAGAAACAACTAATTTTTATTTTTATTTTATTTTTATATTTTTAATCACATATAATGTATTATTTGCCCCAGGGGAACAGGTCTATGAATCATCAGGCTTACACATTTCACAGCACTCACCATAGCACAAACCCTCCCCAATGTCCATCACCCAGCCACCCTATCCCTACCCTCCCAGCCCCCAGTAACCCTCAGTTTGTTTCGTGAGATTGAGAGTCTTTTATGGTTTGTCTCCTTCCCGATCCCATCTTGTTTCATTTTTTCCCTCCCTAGCCCCCATGACCTCCTGCCCTGCCCCTCAAATTCCTCATATCAGAGAGATCATATGATATTTGTCTTTCTCTGATTGACTTATTTCGTTTAGCATATTTTGTTTCTTTTGATAGCTGCATAGTATTCCATTGTATATATATATACCACATCTTCTTTATCCATTCATCTGTTGATGGACATGTAGGTTCTTTCTGTAGTTTGGCTGTTGTGGACATTGCTCTTAGCCAAAATTCTGCTCTTGTTTCAAAATCCTATATCTCTGTGGTCACTCTTGAAGGGGTTATTTCCAAGAACCCCTTTTCTTAATGCTGGTTAGAAGAGATTAGTAGTTGTCAGGGACCATTCCTTTGATTTCAAAGATAAATTAAATGCAGACACTTGAATAAAGAAATATGGAATTAGTATTGATGATGGCGGAGATGCAGTAAGCTTTTCTGAATTTAAATTGATTGAAAGTTTTTCTTTGACACTGATGAAAGGCCAAAAGGAAACTCATTGACGAGCTATAGAACCCTTAAGATTGGTGTGGACCATTAAAGCCAGTGTTGTACAGAGATAAATCTGTGAAGTAGAATTCCTGAAAAATCTAAAAAAATCTCTTGTCATTTCTTTTCCTCTGCTAGGAAGAACTATTTTGGGATTATTACATTATACCAGTTGGAACTAGGATGGAGGAAAACATATATTTTTACTGTTTCCTATGTGATCTAGTTGTGAATATTTTAAGAAATCTCTTTTCCTCCATTAAAATTATCTTCTGTAGCAAATATTTAATAGATCATTATGAGTTTCATTTTTAGGAGACACTCCCTTTGTTTTATATGTCTCATCATGAGCCATTTTCATCCCCTGTCCCTTTGTCCATTTGCTGTTGTTGTTAACTCTTCTTTTGCATTTAAAATTTTTTTTATTTTATTTCTTTTTTTAAAGATTTATTTTATTTATTTGAGAGAGAGAGAGACAGAGCATGAGAGGGGGAGAAGTCAGAGAGAGAAGCAGACTCCCCACTGAGCAGGGAACCCGATGTGGGACCTGATCGCTGGACTCCAGGATCATGACCTGAGCCAAAGGCAGTTGCTTAACCAAATGAGCCACCCAGGCACCTCTGCATTTTTTTTTAAGATTTTATTTATTTATTTGACAGAAAGAGAAACAGCAAGAGAGAGAGAGAGAGAGAGGGAGAGAATAGAAGCAGAGGGAGTGGGAGAGGGAGAAGCAGGCTTCCTGCGGAGCAGGGAGCCCGATGACAGGGCTTGATCCCAGGACCCTGGGATCATGACCTGAGCTGAAGGCAGATGCTTAACAACTGAGCCACCCAGGCACCCCATTCTTTTGCATTTTTAATTAAATTTGGCCATTAATTAAAATTTGACCTCAGCCTTTTTTATTCTTTTACTTTCATTTTAAGGTGCCATTGGGATGGACAGGATGTTGTGTACCTAGACTGTTTTCTTGACCTGGGACGTCAAAAGTAGCTCCTTGTCCCCAGTGAAGTCCTATTCTGAGTACAGAGTCCCCTGGGCTGAGAGCCCAAAACATCTATGTGATCTTTTAATCCTTACTCTGGCCCTCGAGATATCCTGTCCTCCCTGGGGGTAATTTAGGATAGATTAAGTCTGAGCTTTGGTATAATCAGGTTGGACTACCTATGTAAGCACTGGGAGCAGCTATGGGTCCACTTCCCTAAATGGGCTGGGGAACAAATCAAAACATTGAAACAGAAGCCCCTTACCTGGGTAATATGAGAAGTTCAAAGAGAGTGAGCTCAGGGAGGGATGGACTTGGAGCTGGTACTCTGCGCTGGGTATGGAGGCAGGGTCTGCAATAGGATATGCTTTCAGTAGTTGAATTCAATCTGAAATATGTGTGGGAGGGCAGGAATTTCTCCACTGCAGCCCTAGCATGGTTGCCAGGGTTTTATATTTTTTGTGGTGTCTTTTTTCTAATTCTCACAAGAAAAGGAGGGGATGTGTTTCTTATTGTCTTATGTGCTTTGGGACTCTACAAAAAACAAAACATACAGCCATCTCCAAACTGCCATATTTGGTGGTTAGCTCAATTTGCTTTTAAACTTAAATTTTTAAAATTTTGTATATCTGATCTCTTCCTTTGGGACTGCCATTACTTTTAAGCCTTTCTAAAATCAGACAAATATTAACCAATGCTTTCCATTTATAAAACAAATGAAGAGTTCACTTTTTACATTTAACTCTCAAATTCATGTGGTATATGATGTGAGGCAAAGATCTATTCTTAATTCTTTTTTTCAAGTATCTAATCAACTGTACTAACACTTATTGAGTTTTTACTCAATAGCCTCTCCCTCACTGGTATGTGATGATGCCTATATTAAGTTGAATCTTATTTTTATATTTTAAAAGTATCCTACTGTTTCTCTTACAGGCATCAGCTTTGAAAAGCAAGGAATCCAAAACTTCTGAAAAAACAGCTGCAGTTGCTGGTCATTTGGTTGGCCTTTTTGATGATCAATTACAGACCACAGCAGTGAAGACTCACTTCCAAGATATTAAGAATGAAAATGGAGTTGTTGAAAATGTGATATATCCAACAAGAACCAGGGGAGTTGCAAATGTGACCTTCAAAGAAAAAAAAGGTATTTCCAAATCAAATTTTGTAATCTTAGAAATACTTCTGCAATGAAATTGAAAACTGAATTTCATTAATATGATTCATGGGATTGGTAAAGTTTAAAGTAGCTTTTTGAAAATATTATTCTATTCTGAATATAAAAGTGGTACAATATTGCATTAACAAGAATATATGTGAAAGTGGTTCATGATAAAGTTGGTATTAACTGCCAAATTCTTGAAGACTTCTTTCCTTCTATTTTTGGAATCTTTCTAGATCTTGGGGAAAAAAGTGATACATTTTTATTGTAGAAAACTTGTAAAATACAGAAAAAAATCTTCATGATAATAATCTATAATCTCACAAATAAGATGACCACTTTGGGAATTTTCAAGTGTCTTCAGCAATATAATCATACCATTTGCTTCTCTCTGTTCAAACCAACAAAAGGATATTTTAATATAGCATTGGCTTTATCACTGGTAATGTTGGACTGGAGAAGAATGGCTTGGATCTGAGATCAGATGGAGCCATCTGTTCCTTACCTCCACCCATGCCGTAGGTGAGGACAATGGGTCTGCAGAACATATTCCTTCCTTCAGGCTCATGGAGGGGCAGCCTTCTCAACAGTTCAGTGACTGGCGAAATAAATTGCCAGAGAAAGAGGAGTCTCCATGCCATCATCTTGGAGGTAAAATATCACATGGTATTGGGAGCAGAAGAAAAGATCTTTCTTTGTTTGAGGGAAGATAGGCTCTAGAGAGAGACCTAAGGGACTATGGATTATCAGAGTGACTTTATCTGTCACCATTAATTCAGTCATTTCTGCCCAGTGCGGATGTTCAGGTAGGGATGGTAGGAGAGGCTCCTTCTTATTTCTCTCAGGGGACTGTAGTGTTTTAGGAAGTTAATTTTTCAAATATTGAATTGATAACTCAGAGAGAGAAAGAGAAGTCTCATTCATTCATTTGTTCTCAAATACTCGTGAGTGCATATTGTTTGCCAGGTCCCATTCTAGGCCTTCTGGATACAGCAGTGAGTGAAATAGGCAAAATGTTTTCTTTCCTGAAGCATTCTTCTGTGCAGGTGAATAGACAATAAAAAAGCAAATAAATGAATATATATTGCATTGGGTGTTTTATTGACTTGTATGTTTATATATTATTTATGTATTTATATTTATGTATTTATTTGCATATGACATATATTTATATTTATTTATGTATTTATTTATGTATATTAACATATAATGTGAGTGCTATGAAAAAATATAAAACAGAATAAAGGGATAGAATGTGATGGAGAGAGCTATTTTATTAGATAGAATGGTTAGGGAAATATTCCCTTTAGGTGACAGTTGAGCAGAGACCTGCATAAGGTCAGGGAATGTGTAGATAAGGGGCAAGAATGTTCTAGGGCAAGGGAAGGGCTGGGAAAACTTCTCTGAGAGGGTAGCACGCTGGGCATTTTGAAGATAGCAAGGTGGCCCGAGTGGCCAGAGCAGAGAGAGTAAGGGGAGAGTAAAATGAGATGTGGTCAGCTGGGTAGCTGGGGGCCAGTTTATATTAAGCAGCCTATAAGTCAAGGCAAGGTGTCTGGATTTTATTCTGGGTGAGAAGGAGGGTTTTGAGCAGATGACTGACAAAGTGTGACTGCCTTTTCTTGGCAGTGGATCCCTCTGGCAGCGGTGGGGCGAGCAGGAGCTAGCAGTCATTGCTGGTTCTGACTAGGGTGTTAACAGGGCTGGTGATGGAGAACTAGTGGGCATTCGCGATTTGCTGACAGATTAGGTGTCATTTTCTTAGATGTGCAACACTGGAGGAAGAGTACTTTTGGGAGGGGGATGGTTAGCAAGAATTGAATTCGGGTCATGGAGATGTTTATTTGGATAATGAAGCAGAGATTTCCAAAAGCAAAAGAAAGTCAAGGCCAAAGATAGAATTTGCAAATGAGGCATCTAGAGATAGTATCTAAAGTTGTGGGATTGTCAAGATCAACCCTTGGCTGGGTGTCTGTTTGCCAAGAGGTACAAGGCCTGAGACCTGAGGCACACTAACATCTAGAAAATGGGAAGAGAAAAAGAATTAGCAAAGGGCACAGTGAATTTTGAAGAAAACAGTGTGGTATCCAGATTCAAGAAGGTGGTCTCCTTGTGAACATAATTAACAAAGGGAGCATTTTCTTTCTGGTTTTTGTTTTCTATTCATATATATGTATACATATATATATGTATACACACTTGTATCTTTTAAAAAATATGATTAGGTTCATATGTACACATAAAATGAATTTTAAAGTAAAAGGGAAAACTATTTAAATGTTGAAGATAAAGGAAAAATGTAGGAAAAAATCAGGTGTGTGAAATAATAGAGTTGAAGATTTCTATTATTAATAATTAAAGTAATTATTAGTGTGTCATCCCACAAACACTTCTGATGGCAGTGTATCCACTTAGGTGCAGAGAATGTCAACAGAAAACAGGAACCCTGTCAGGCAGAAAAGTCTGGATCCGCTCACCTCACAGACTCTCATTTTAGTGAAAAGGTAAGATGTGATACCGACAGTCCTGGATTCNGTCTTGGAATATTATGTTTGAACAGATATTTTGACTCTCAATCCCCCCCCCCTTTCTCTCTCTCTCTCTCTCTCTTCCTTCCTTCCTTCCTTTCCCTTTCTTTCTTTCTTTCTTTCTTTCTTTCTTTCTTTCTTTCTTTCTTTCTTTCTTTCTTTCTTTCTTCCTTCCTTCCTTCCTTCCTTCCTTCTTTCCTTTCTCTTTCTTTCTTTCTTTCTTTCTTTTTCTTTCTTCCTTCCTTCCTTTCTTTTTTTCTTTCTTTCTTTCTTTCCTTCTTTCTGATTTTGTTTATTTATTTAAAAGAGAGAGAGTAAGTAAGAGAGAGAGAGAGTATGAGCAAGGGAAGGGGCAGAGAGACAAGCAAACTCCCTACTGAGCAGGGAGCCAGACATGGGGTGGGGTTCAACTCAGGGCTTGATCCCTGGACTCTGGAATCATAACCTGAGCTGAAGGCAGCCACTTTACCAACTGAGCCACCGAGGTGCCCCCTGGATCCTGTTTCTTCTCTGTGTTCCCTACATAGGAGACACAAAGCACTCTCATCTCATGATTCCTATCAAAGAAAGTGCAAACTTGCTAACCTGAGTCAATGTTAAATGCCAAACGTGTGTCTTGAAATTGTTTGCTTATTGCCTGGTCTATTTTATGTTTCTGTGTATTCCTCTTGATGCTTTCAAAGTGACAAGGAGCTTTTATGCTCATATGGAGGATGTCAGTTATCTACCTAAAGACTTATTTGGGGACAAAAACCCAATTAAGATGAACATTAAAAAGGAGATTTTAAAGAGGCAGGAGAGGTAGAAATAAGAAGAAAGAGTTAGAATTCGTTGGTTTAAGACCATTCACTAAGAAACTCAGAGTTCTGGGTAGCCTCTGATGAACTTCACTAGAAGGGCTCTCTAAGGGGACCTCTGACCACAGAGAAGAAACAGAACAGAGTGTTATCTGTCCATCATAACGATATATGGGTTTTGCTTAAGGCTTTGTTTCAAATAACATTGTCTCTAAAAAATATTTGACTATCTCTGTTTTGGGAAACGCAGTGAGGGACTGTGAATCACAAACTGAACATTGTGGACTTGATGGGGTTGTGGGATCCCTTTGCTGCTATGGTGCAAGAAACCAGTCTGTGCTGGGCACTTGGGGCTTGGTTTGGGGTAACTGCTGTAGAGACAGAGAAAGTGGCAGAAAAGAATGTGTTTATGTAGTCTGCTCCACCAGACAGCGCTGTTTTAATTTCTCTCTGTTTAATTTTAGGTCTTCAGCTCTGTGGAAGCTATCCTTGATCTTTCTGTTTTTCGGAGTCAATTCCCTCTAGAAAGTTTGGTAATGGACCTGAAAAGGAAAATCCCAACTTTATGCTTCAGTCCTCTGGAACCCAATGGAAGAATCTCCGTGAAAGGATCATTTCTGGCTATCCAGAAGCTCAAAGAATCTTTGCTATTAAAAGCAAATTCTCTTTTAGAAAAAAACAGGAGCTTTATCAGTGAGGAGAAAAGGTGGAATAGGCAGAACCCCAGAAGTCATCTCCAGAGAAGTAGCTCCTTGGAGTTGCTCAGGTCCTCAGTACCTGAGGCCACCAGGAGAGGAGAAACACTTGTTCTCGACACAGATATTTTCCTCTACCTCAAAGAGAGCAGATTTTACAAAAACACATTGAAAAACTGTCATGTTTTCTGTGAGGAGAGAGTGGATGGTGAAATTACCACAATTTGTATAAAAAATGCTCAAGAATGTCCTCAGTCAAACAATGAAAAGGTTGTAAAAGCGCTTTTTGAGGAATATTCACTTGCTCTTCACTTTGAGCTTAGAAAGGAGACACTCACTTTGAAAGGAAAGGAAAGGAGAGATAAAAGAAATCTTAAGTTGGCATGTGAACAACTAAGTTTGAGGTTCCCTCAGGTTCTGATTCATTTTTATGAGACACACATTGACATTATAGGATCTTCTTCTGACATAAACTTGTTTAAAAAAGAGGTCATGAAATTAATAACGTTAGAAAGTTAGGCAATGAGATCTCAGCAGTAGTAATGACAATGGCAGTTGGTTTACCTCACTGTGTAGCGATGATGCTGTGTCTGACGCTAGCTTTACACACATTATCTCATTTAACCCTCGCAACCAGCCTTCAGTGTAGGCATTCCTATCCTCATGTTGTAGGGGAAGAACCTAGGATTTGGAGAGGTTAAAATTCTTGTCTGGAGTTAGCCAGTGGGCAAGGAATGGGGCTGGGGTTAAACTCGGCCTATCTGACTACACAAATAATATTTAAGGCTTAAAACTTTGGGGAAAAAAATCTCATTGAAGTTTGAAGAAATCTCACTTTCTCTGTACCACCGAATTCTTAGAAAGAGAAGTCTCCTTAAATCTAACGTAGAAGTTTGGATGATTGTCATGCCATTGGCAATTTCATAGCATTTACAGTTTTTTTTACTCCAAATAGTATGAGAATGCTGGCAAAACTCACTTGAGAAGCTACTTTGAAAGTACTTCTGAAGCAGGTAATCATTACTTGATTAAATCTGATTGGTATGAGGCTGCTGGACCATATGGGACATTTTTATTGTTGCTTATTTAGCCTAAGTACATACATAAAATGTTGGTTCTGTTAGAATTATGAAGAATTACAAAGTATAGTGTCTTTTTTCTTTATTCCCCCCCTTTATTTTATAATTGTATGGTTAAAGTAATAGCATTTGAGGAATAAAATAATGGGTGTTTTCTTTTTTTTTTTTTTTTTAAAGATTTTATTTATTTATTTGACAGAGAGAGAGATCACAAATAGGCAGAGGCAGGCAGAGAGAGAGGGAGAAGCAGGCTCCTTGCCGAGCAGGGAGCCCGATATGGGCCTCGATCCCAGGACCCTGAGATCATGACCTGAGCCGAAGGCAGAGGCTTTAACCCACTGAGCCACCCAGGCGCCCAATAATGGGTGTTTTCTTAAAGATGACAGAAGGATTTGAAAATTCATTACTGGAGAAGGGAAAACAAGAGCTTGTAAATTATTTGGTTGTCTATGACTCCCCCAAATTTAAATTTGGGATAGTTTTAAGTGCCTGGAGCATATTATCCTAGGATAATAAAATGTATACATCTTGCTCATCTCAAAGTAAATAAATGTGATAATGAAGATGTGAACTGTTTATTTAAAAAGAAAAGCACGGGCGCCTGGGTGGCTCAGTGGGTTAAAGCCTCTGCCTTCGGCTCAGGTCATGATCCCAGGGTCCTGGGATCGAGGCCCGCATCGGGCTCTCTGCTCTCCAGAGAGCCTGCTTCCTCCTCTCTCTCTGCCTGCTTGTGATCTCTCTCTCTGTCAAATAAATAAATAAAATCTTAAAAAAAAAATCTAAAAAGAGAAGCATAAGACAAATATCTCTGTATGCTTTCATTTTTCTTAGCCATCTAAATCCCAAATATTTCCAGCTTTTAAAATATGATACTTCAT
Source organism: Ailurus styani (assembly GCA_002007465.1). NCBI lineage: Eukaryota > Metazoa > Chordata > Mammalia > Carnivora > Ailuridae > Ailurus > Ailurus styani. Next base: position 423,046 of record LNAC01000138.1, on the reverse strand, counting down.
TGTGTTTTTGTCATGGCAAGCTGCTGTTTATATCAAGTACCCAATAAGATGCTTCATTTTTATTTTGCTCCTAGGAGTTCGTCTCAGTCTGGGTCCAATCAGGAGGGAGAAGGCACAGGGCAATTTGAATAGGGAGAGTTTAATATAAAGAACTGTTAAGTATAATAAGGGATTGGAATAATGAGGGATTGGCTAGGAACAAATAAAGAGAGCTCTGAAAAATATAGGAATAGAAGATATAAGAGGCAGTTTAGATGCCCATGGAAGACTCTCCCACCCCCCATCCCAGGACTGAGAACTTGCTGGAAGGTTTGGGCCAGGAGATCTTGCTGGAAATCCGTCCTCTAGCTTGGTGGAGGTAACTGTCCAGAGGAAGTCTTACCAGAGACAGACACTCCATTACACAATGCGCCGGGGAGTTCCTGGGGGAAGTTGCTTGTTGCTGGGTGCCACCGGCCGTTATGCTCTTCTTACAGACCGAGTGTTGAGGAGGCCTTGTGCGCTGGGGGCTGAACACGGGGGCAACTGCTCATGCAGCAGGAGCCTAATGTTGGAGAAGCTGCCCATGCTGCAGAAGCTGGGTATTGGGAGAAGTTTTCTCTGCGGAAAAAACGGGATCCTTAATAGCCGGCAAATTGAACAACAATTTGAGGTAGAACGATTTTCCTCTGCGCAGTGTCTCTCTAGCGCCCTCTACTGAAAAAGGCTTAACATCCTATCAACGACAGAGGAAAAATATTTAGGAGTCCCAGATTCCTTTTCACAGAGGAGACACATAGGATGAATTTAAAGCAGAGTCAATAAATTGATGACTGACAGAGTTTAATTTGATACATACTAAGACTTTCATTATTATCTCAAATTTTACATCAACAGAATAGTCTTTTTTTTTTTTTTTTTTTTTTTTTTTTTTTTTTTTTTTTTTTTTTATTTTTTT
>LNAC01000138.1:235325-420038 GCA_002007465.1 Ailurus styani | reverse complement strand
GATTTTATTTATTTATTTGACACAGAGAGAGAGATTACAAGTAGGCAGAGAGGCAGGCAGAGAGACAGGGAGAGGAGGAAACAGGCTCCCCGCTGAGCAGAGAGCCCGATGCGGGCCTCGATCCCAGGACCCTGAGATCATGACCTGGGCCGAAAGCAGAGGCTTTAACCCACTGAGCCACCCAGGCGCCCAACAGAATAGTCTTTAAACAAAGAGCTGGATCAGAAAAATGATGCTCATTCCGTGATCTGATAGACATTGATTTACAAGTATGGATATAGCATTTTTCTGCTTGACATTATGTATCTCAGATGTTTTTACATGTTGCTGTGCATTTTAGAGTTTGTTTAACGGCACTTTCTTTATAATATGCTGGTTGTGTAATCAATTTCTATCTTTAATAAAAACAGGTATTTTTTTCCAAAGTGGCAGTAGTGACTTTCATTTAAATTTATTTTTGAGGGTTACTGATGCCCAGGCAGATGATGTGAATTCCATCCTGTCGTCAGGTCTAAAACCTGTTGTGTCTGCCACTGGGAGAAAAACACCCTATCATTTAATTAGATAGTAAATTGATACTTTTCAGAGGGGCTGCAGGTAGTGAAGAGGGCCATTATCCAGTTAAAAAAGATGGAGGAGCTTCAGATCAAGACACACAAAGGAGTAGAGTGGGAGAAAGGGTTCCAAGGCATTTAGGTAAGAAACTAATTCAGAAATATTTGTTGAGCTCATCCTCTGGAACAATCGTTCTGCAGGGTTCTAGAGACAATGATGGGTTATAAGACAAAAATGCTCACTGATTTTCTAGAAGTCAGTGCTTAGTCTGGCAGAGAAGGCAAACAAGCCATTACTTTAGTGCTTGCTACAGAAGTAGTTGGTGGAAGATGGAAGGGACTGTCAATTCTTATTGAGGATATGTTAACCATTTTCAAATTATTTGCACAATTTTCATAGAAAAAGATTGTGAGCATGTTTCAAAATTTTATTTGCCTTATTGAAGAGTAAACTAACAGAATGACAATACTGAATGAAAAAGAACATGAGAAATAGAATTTAAAAATCAGTAGGGAAAAACCTGTTCATAGAGATTGCTAAACTAGAAACAAAGCTGATCGATGTCCAATGAGGCTATAAAACTGTGATTTGGGAGGGTTGTTTTCTCTACTAGACAGAAAAAAAATAATCACACTTTATCATGTTTTTTAGAAGTTAAAGTTCTAACTGTACTGAGTTGTAAATGTCGGTGCCCCAACCAATTGTGATTTTAAATGAAACGGAGTTAGATTCCCCAAAAGAGATGACCCACTAGTGGGCTTACTGGAGCATGTTTAGCAAGGCATTAAAAGGTCACATAATTATTTTTTGCCTTATTTCTGTGTTTTGAGTAATTTTCTTTAACAAGGGTCAGAAGAAGCCTCCCAGAGGCTAAGAGCTGATGAATGGGTGTTAGTCTAGGGGAGAGATGAGGAGGGAGGGCAAAACAAAACTTGGTTTGGTAAATGAACGCCAAGTTTAGGGATGGCTGAATTTTGGCAGCCTAGTTTTTACAAATTTTATTTGATGGACAAGATTCCAATTTTGTTGATTCCTCAACAAAAGAGCCACACATACAAAGGTGTGGAGGGAAGGAAATATCTAATTTCCAGTGTGACTCTCTCCATATAAACCATGTTGGTGGCAAGGTATGGATTTTCCCAAAGACAGTAATTTAAGAAACTTACCTATCGGTGCCTAGATTTCATTCCTTTAGGATCATTTCCTGGTGTAAATACTGGTCTAGGAAAATAAAAACCATTTCAACTTCAGTGGACTCTCTTCCATATTCTCTGTCCTTCCCTTCTCTTTCATCTTTCACTTCTTCCAAACTGAGTGACTCTGGGAAAGTTCTTTACCCTTCTACCTTCAGTGTGCTTAGCCGTAATCTGAAAATTGTACTGATTTTCACAGGGTTATTGTGAGTTTTAGAAATCATGGTAGATAATAAATGTTCAAAAATAGTAGTAATTTTTTTTCTTTTTTAAAGATTTTATTTATTTATTGGACAGAGAGAGCAAGAGAGCACAAGCAGGGGCAACAGTAGAGGGAGAGGGAGAAATAGGCTCCCTGCCGAGTGGGGATCCCAATGTGGGGCTCAATCCCAGGACCCTGGGATCATGACCCGAGCAGAAGGCAGATGCTTAACCATCGGAGCCACCCAGGTGCCCCCAAAATAGTAGTCATTATTCTTAAGAACTTAGTTATACCAAAACTGCAAGAAAAGCTCCACTGCTTGGAATGCCTCATCACAGGGCGGGCACCAACATGTTACTCCAGTTAGAAAACCAAGCATTGTTTTGGACTTCTTCCTCTTTTTCTTATTACTTTAGATCAGGCCTATGTTATTTCTTGCTTGGGTTAGTGGGTTGAATAGTATCTCCTCAAAGTTCAGAATGCAACCTTTTTTGGAAGTAGGGTCTTTGCAGATGTAATTCATTAAGATGATATCATGGTGGATTGGAGTGAGGCTTTAACCCAGGGACTGGTGTCCTTATAAGAAAGGAAGAAGATACTGAGACTCAGAGGAGACAGGGGTAAAGCTCATGTGACAATGGAGGCAGAGGGTGGACTGATGAGCTATAAGGCAAGGAATGCCAGGGATGACTGGGAACCACCAGGAACTGAAAAGAGGCAAGGAAGAATTCTTCCCTAGAGTCTTCAGATGGAGCTTGATCTTGCCAACACCTTGGTTTTAGACTTCTGGCCTCCAGAACTGCGAAAGAATAAATTTCTGTTGTTTTAAGCCACCAACTTTGTGGTAATTTGTAATGGCAGCTCTAGGAAACCAATACACATGGCTTTCTTTTAAAAAAGTTCCTGGGAGCCTCTGATCTTTACAGTTGGTTTTGTGTGTGGGCCCCTCTTGTGTACTCTATACTCCCCTGTCCTGTGACAGCATTTCACGGTACATTTTTTTTTGTTGTTGTTGTTGGTTTCTCATCTTCCTTTCTGCCTCTGTGGTCTCCTTGAGGCCAGGAATATTGTCTATTTCTACTTTACTTATTCTCTGTTTATAACACTATGTGCCTGACACATAATAGACATTCCATAAATACCCATGAAAACACATGAACAATTTTTTGTGCTCCCCACAGAATTTATACGAGATTTTGTACTGAAATAAGCATCTCATAAATGTATGTTCATTGGTCCAGGAATTTTCTTTTTATAGTCTTCCCACTTGCCAATATCAAAATACTGATATTAATCTCTTACCCCTTTAGAACGTGTCCTCAGTTCCTACTTGTATTATTTCATTCAATATAGGAAACTCTGGTAAGATATCCCTCTCTTTTATATTCTCATGCAGGTTGGTCAGTAATTGCTCCTAGCAGAAAGGCACTAAACATATTTCCTAAAAGTGCCTGGGATGGTTCTTTCCATTCGCCTAGATCCTGACTGGGTTTCACCAGTGAGACAAAAAGTCCCTTGTGATTTAATTAGATAGTTATGAAGATTTGCTGGGTCTGTCTACTCTTGTGTCTCGTTATTGTCAGCACTAGGAAGTCAACGGGGGGAATTCTCAATGTTTATAAGCAGTTTACCCATTAATGCTTGAGATAGTAAAACATTTAACCAGTAGAAAATACTACATAATAGCATATGTACGTGTGTCAAGACTGTCCAGCAGTTAATATAGTTCTAGCAATACTGAGAAAAACAATAGGAGTAGAATTTGCCTCTTTTGATTTTCTATGAAATTTAATATTGGAGGAAATTAACCTAACAAATATTTTATGGATTCAGATATTACAAGGGCATTAACTTAAAGAACCCGATCTTTCAGGGGGTGGTGGGAAGAGGGATACAGAATATAAAAAAGGTTTTTTTGTTGTTATGGGAGAAATCTGTTTAAATTAATAAGTGATTTCATGAAAGGAATAAAAAGATAAAATGTAAAAAGTGTAGCACAATTTCCTTCTCTTATTCTATAAATGACGAAGCATTTTGGATTCCACCTCCATACCATTCCTTATATTTGTTTCCTCTTCTCCATTCCTTCTGCCACTACCTTTGCTTTTTCTTCAGGCCTTTATTAATAATAGGAAGAACATGGTAAAGAAGATACTGCCTGATGTTACAAAACATCTCTTGTAAAAGAGAATGTCCGCTGAAGTGGTCTCCCTATTTGTACAGAGGTAAAACTAAAGCAGAGTTCATGGTTTCAACTGCCTAATTTTGGGAAGGGATATCAGAATCTTGTCCTGATGTTTTTCATCTCTGGGGGAAAAGAGAGTCATTTTTGTTCAGTGATTTTTGTGATAACAGGTGACTCTACCTCTTAATCCCCGCAGGGCTGAGCTCTGCCTTTATGGTAAGGATACACTTGACTCTGTAGCTTTCTGCCTCCAGGATGACTTGGACCAGGTTAGATTAGATTCTTGTAGTTTTCAACTTCCATCCTTGGTATTTTTGCTGGGGCAGCATGGCAGGGTGGGGGAGGGGTGTGCTTCTGTAGTTAACTGTTTGTGTAAACAATGCCACACAGGAAATTGCTCTAAAACCGTTTAAGTACTCTGTTATGTTTTATCACCTTGGAGCATAAGGTAAGATTACATTCTATTTAAATATTTAAAAGAATGACTCCTATCCTTATTTTTATCCATTGTGAGAAGGCCTTTCTTTTTTTCCTGGGGTCCTCTCTTTCTCTAATTCTAAAAGCCCCAGGGATACTTACTCAGCAGGAAGGTCAGGGTTGAAGGAAAGAAACCTGAGAAGTCTGCTCAGTTTGCCATGGGAACCCATCCTGGTTAACAAGTTGCCTCTAGTGTTGTCATTTCAGTGCTTCACCTAAAATAGAGGTAAACTGAGGCAAGTTCAAATTTCCAGGAATTGAGCTTATTTGGGAATAGTGGAGGAACTGCAGTTTGGGCAAGGCATGCTGAAAGAAGCTGCAGGACAGTCCCTTGTGGGTTTGGGGTGGGCTGTATTTATGAGCAGGGAGTGCAAAGAGGAGAAAAGTCCAGCCAGCGTCGGAACAGTCCGGGTATTGGCTTGAGGATGGGGAGAGATTTTTCGTGGCTGTTCATTGGTCAGGGGATAAGCGTCAGTCTTTCGTAAATCAGGCATTGGCGGGAAATCAGTTTCAGGTCTGTTCTGTTCTCCCGAGGGCGCATGCGCGAGACTCTTCCGCCTTCTCGGTTCCATTTTAGATGGAAATCCTTTCACCAACCGGGGCTGCGCCCGCCGGGTGTTCAAGCCCTTTGGCTATCTCGGATCTGGTAGTGGTTTCTGCAGGTGAAGAAAGAAGACTCTGCCCCGGGTTATACTCATGCCAAGGTAGGTCAGTCCCCGGGGATGCACTCCCTGAGGGACAGAGCTCTTGCCTCACAAACACAGTCTGTTGTCAGTATTCGTTGAATTCTGTGTTTGTGAATTCACCTACTTGATAACATTAATTTGTAGCCCCATTTCTGGACCTCAGCGAAAGATAAAAAAATTTGAGTTGTGTGACAAGCGTGCTCTCAGCATGTTCTGGAACAAAGGTGGGCATCTTATTTCAGCGCTTTTGCTGTAAATGAGGGTCCTTTTCGCGGTGTTCAGGGCCATGTTTTTCACATTTCTGTTGTTTTGGGGTGATTTTGCTGTTGAAAGTGGCCCCGAGTGCAGTGCTGAAGTCCTGACTAATGTGCATAAGTGGGAGAAGGCTGTGATGTGCTTTCCCGAGAAAATGCCGCGCTGATAAACCGCATTCCGGAGTGACCTACGGTGCTGTTGGACATGAATTCAATGTTCATGAATCAACAGTAGACATGAAATAAAGCGTCTTTATGCGGAAACCCACATAAAACAAGGTTGTGTATTGGTGGGTTGAGGAAAATATGCGGCCCAGAGGCTTTCGGGAATCCAACCCTGCATTTCCCCTCGGAGCGATGGCTCTCTATTGCTGAGAACCCGTGTTCGCAACGACTTCGTAAGACCTAACCACCACGAGTAAGGGGGACAGCCGTTTCCTTTAGCTACGCCCACGATGCCGGGAAGGATGAGTTAGAAATTGACCTTCTGTGAAACCTGGAAGGACAGAAGTCCTCGTTTCAAAAGCCCTGCCCCTCTGGCTGTTCTCCAGGGGGCTGGCACCGATGGGGGTGTGTGTCTCTGTCTTCCTTGTCACTGCCACTAGCTGGCGTGGGGCGGTGGGGTGCCGGTGGGGGAGGTAATCTGGGGATGTGATGGTGCAACTCACCCTTGCCTCTCTCAGCCAGCCTTCCACCAGCCCACCCCCGTGGTGTCGCCTTTGGCCCCAGAGAGGCAGAACATTCCTCATTCTGGCTTCAGTATGATTTGTAGTGGGAAGATCTACTGTCCGGCTCGCATCCCTCCAACATATAATTGCAAAAATAAAACAATCTGACACTGGTACATTTCCTAAGATTTGAGCTGTCCGGTTGTAGCCAAGGTCACCCTGATAGAGAGTGATATAAACACTGAAAACAGTTCTTTCTAGGTCCTGTTTATATCATTCCTAGAATAAAACCTGAGGCTTCATTGGGGAGTGAGGAGTAAATCAACGCTGCCCACAGTCAAGTCAGGTTTGAGCTGGGCTGGAGACTGAATTCGTGTTTAATCAAGGGTATTGGATTTTGTTGTTGAACCTTAGTTTTCAGTGAAGAATTCAAAGGTGGCAGTGTTTTCCTAAATTTGTTATTCTTTTGACACAGTGGAGATTTCTCCATGTGTAAGAGACCAGTCTTGAATAACTAAGTTACCACTACCCTGAGGATTTCTGTATGAGGGGCTTTGGGAGTGTCCACCCGGTATTTAAGAGATGGGGTTCAATTTATACCCTGCCTTCTTTTCACTTTAAGTCAGCATTGCTTCCCCTTACAGGAATGCATTTTTAAAAATGGTCTGTGACAGAACAGTAAGAATTTTCAAACATAAATAACAAAAATATCTTTAAGTCATTTTGGTAGGAAATGCATGCATATCCATATACTCATAGATGTGAAAATTATTCAAGGCAAACAGGTCTTGCATACTTAGGTATGTCTTTACTTGCCCTTGCTTTCTTTTTTGAAATACCAGTCATACCATTTTGTATAATCAATTGTTTTTAAATATCTTAATTTATTATATGTAGATTACACATAGTAGTGTCTATGCCCCCTTTTCTTGCTACCTGGTGCTATGTCCTAGTCTTAAGAACTTTTGTTATCTTTGTATTCTTTCATTTTATCTCTCTCTTCCGTTCCATTGTTCATTATCCTATGCAATGGCAAAATCAACTACAAGACATCAAATTGCTTTTAGAGAAACCCCTGGTTACTCTCAAATACAGTAATGAATGAGCTGTAACAGTAGTAGTTTAAAATAAAGGAGCTATCAAAACAGTAGGGGCATCTTGAAAACGGCAGCAAAATATTCTGGGATAAATGATGGAAATGCTACTTTGGATGATGGACTATGACATATTCCATGATAGAAAATATCATGAGGAACTGACTGTCTACTTGGAATTAAGTAAATTGTCTTTCATTATTAAAAGGAAGAAAATAATTCCTCTTTTACTGTTGAGTAGTATGATATAAGAAATACACAGCTACAAGGTTATAGCATGAAACTTTACATCAAGATTATCTTTCAGTTATATAGTTGGTTTGAGTTCAGGGACAGCTACTATTTGAATAAGCACTAGAGGGAGCCAGACCCCCGTCTGATAAATTCTTCTTTGTCCTGGAGCAAGCACAACCTTTGCCCACATTTCGATCAGCTTATAAACTTGTGAATTTAGTGCTCATCTCAGCCCACAGACGTAATTATGTGGGTACTGGAGATTTAGAAACCACAGATTTTAAAGAGTCAACTGTTACACATTAAAGGGGACTGAAGAGACCTATTATCTAAATAGAATCTATGGACCTTGTTTGGATCCTGATTTAATCAAACCAGCTTTAAAAAGATGTTTCTGGGACAGCTAGGGAAATTTGAACAGGCACTAAATATTATATCATGAAACTCTTGTTAATTTTATTAGGTGTGATAATGGTATTTTGGTAATGCTAAAAAATTCTTTAAATGCTATCAAGGATACATATGGAAAAATTTTGTATAAAATTATATGATGCTTATAATTCGTTATAAAATATTCTACAATAAAGAAAATGTGTGTATATGTGTGTGTTAGTAGATGAAACAAGATTGATAACAGCTTGATAATTGCTGGAACTGGGGTTCATTGTACTATTTGTTCTAATTTTGTGATTCCCATCAAAAGTAAAAAAAAAAAAGCACAGACAGTATTTTCTTACAATTTATACTTATGGTTTATGACCACTTACTGTTAATGTGTATTTCTTAGATTACAAAGTCAAGTATTCAAGAAAATATCATTTTTTCTCCTGAAGGGTAACAGATTATGCCACTCCAAAATGTGACTGTTGGGAGTTCAGGACTTTCCACCCCAAATATGCTGCTATGGTATATTGATTATTTTGAGCTGAAGGCACTTGAAAAGCACCAAATGCAGGGAGAGGCTTTCTTTGAATTCCCCTAGCTGCCTAAAGACGCATTCTCCAAAAGGAACTCAATCATAAATACCCTCCCTGAGAATTTCATCAGCCAGGGAAGATTGACTCTTGCCACAGGAGAGGGGACTAGAAGTTGTCACCATATCCAGATGGACTTTGTTATAAACTATCATTACACCTCCTGTCTATTCTTCTAAGGACTCATTTATCTCTCCTAAAAATAAAAACAATTTACTTTCCCGTAAAGGTTCTCCACGCCTCCTCCCCGTTCCCTATTAATAATGGTATTTAATCCTGGTTTCTAAGCCACCTTGAGGAATTATTTTTTTCCTGGTATGGGCATGGATCCCATGTTAATAAACTTCTGTTTGTTTTTCCCTTGTTAACCTGTCTTTTATTACAGGGGTCTCCGCTAAGAAATCAGAAGGGTAGATGGAAAATTAATTTCTCCCTAAGCCCCTTCCCCATAATTTAATTTATATTTTGAGTTTCTATTCTATTAGATATCCAAAATTAAATATCATTTAATTTAGAGTAATCTCACATTGCACTAAGTCAAAAAGTTAATTCAAGGTAATCTTAGTCAGTTCTGGGTTTTACCACCCCTGTTGCCACAGCAGGGTCCAAACTTGGTAGTGAAAGTCAGTGAGTGAGAAGTAGAGGTGGTGGGAACTGGTCCATGGTTGTCATCTCTGTAGTCAGACATCCAGAAGTCTAGAAAGACAGCTTTGATCTTCTTTCCTGTCAGTTTGTCTTGCAAATGACGGCCACGTTGCACAACACCCAGCTGCAAGGCTTCTGTTCAGTATTGCCAAACCTTTCTTGGAGTAGGGAAACATCTAGAAGTTTTCCTATCTCACTCTGGCTTTTTCAGCCCTGCCTATTTAGTCATTTTTGCTCTACTCCCATGCCACATTTGTTATGGAAAGCCCTGGACGACTTCTCTAGGACACTTGCCACTTTTCTAGGCTGTATTTGGTGACAAAAGCATAGGTACCTTCTGCTTTCAAGTTCCTTTACAAATCTGGGGGCTTTGGGATATACTCAGAAGAGAGGGTCATACATAGGCCACCTTCTTAAGGAAATATCACAATATCCAGCATCTCTTCCTGAAACCTGTTGTGTCTCTGTCTGAACTGGTGGGTAAGCTGAGTAGTTAATCTTCTATAATGGTTGCTTATGGCATGAACATGCCCAAAGTCCTTCTGAACTCTGGATGCAGAGAAGGGTCAGGGTTAACAGTAATTTTGAAGAAACATTTTCATCAATTGATATAATAAAATGTTATCCTGTCAAGTAATTTATTTTTATTTTAAAAGATTTTATTTATTTTTTATTTCAGACAGAGAGAGAGTGTGTGTGTGCACAAGCGAGCACACACAAGTGGGGGGGGAGGGACAGAGGGAGAGGGAGAAGCAGACTCCCCACTGAGCAGGGAGCCCCATGTGGGGCTTGATCCCAAGACCCCATGACCATGACCCCAGCCGAAGGCAGACGCTAAACGACTGAGCCACCCAGGCGCCCCTGAATAATTTATTTTTAATTTTAATTTTTTAAAGATTATTTAGGGCTCCTGGTGGCTCAGTTGGTTAAGTGACTGCCTTTGACTCAGGTCATGATCCTGGAGTCCCAGGATCGAGTCCTGCATCAGGCTCCCTACTCAGCAGGAAGTCTGCTCCTCCCTCTTACCCTTCCTCCTTTCATGCTCATTCTCTCTTTCTCTCAAATAAATAGATAAAATCTTTAAAAAAGTAGATTTATTTATTTACGAGAGAGAGAGAGAGAGAGAGTGAGTGAGTGCAAGGTGGGAGAGGCGCAGAGAAAGAGGGAGAGGGAGAGAGAGAGAATATCTCATACAGACTCCTTGCTGAGCTCAGAGCTTGATCCCAGGACCCTGAGATCATGACCTTGGCTGAAATCAAGAGTCAGAGGCTTAACCAACTGAGCCATCGAGGGTCCGTCCCCCCCACCCAGCCCCCACCCCTGTCTCAGTCGAATACTTTAAATTCAAAATTTGCCACTTGCTTTTCATACAGAAATGACTAGGGAAACAGTAGGTCAATGGTGGTCAAGAATGTGGGGTCTGGCCTTAGATAGACCAGTGTTTTAATTTTGCCTCTGTGTTCTTTAAGTGGGGATCAAGTACAAATTTGTTAAGGTTTTTAAACCTCGGTTTTCTTATGTATAAAGTAGAGGCAGTAGTATCTAAAACGTATCTATGTATGTGAAAGTGCACAAAGAGAGTTGGGCCCTTTGTATAGAAAAAAATAAATGGCGACGATTTTTAGTAAGAAGGACAAAAGCAGAAAAAAAGACCATTTGCAATTTTTCCATCTGGTTATTAGATCCTTAGGACTTCCCAAGTTATTAGATCAGGTCTCACAGGACCTCATGGGCATTTGGGTGCAGCTCCAGGAAACTGAAACTACTACCACCTAGAACAGATTCTTTGGTATTCACTTGTAGCTATATAGAGCCTAAAGTCTTGTGGTATTTTAAGAAACAACTGCTTAGCTTTCATTCCCAGTATGACCCATCCTTTATGAACTGTCAGTGGAAAGGAAGCAGATGAAAGGAGGAATTCCAAGAGTATAGTATCACCATGGCCTCTTGAAAGGGGGAAAGAAACCAAACAATTTATAGTGGACAAGCTTCCAGATGTTTATTGCCAAGACCCTCTGCTCAGAATAAAAAGAAACTGCAGACAAATGCCATATCTCTCTCCTGCACCGTAAGAAAAAGCAAAATTACTTTATTCAGCTTTTTAAATTTTTTTCTTTTTCTTTCTCTTTCTTTTTTTTTTTTTTAAAGATTTTTTATTTTATTTATTTGACAGAGAGAGTGAGATTACAAGTAGGCAGAGAGGCAGGCAGAGAGAGGAGGAAGCAGGCTCTCTGCCGAGCAGGGAGCCTCACGCGGGGCTCAATCCCAGGACCCTGAGATTGTGACCTGAGCCGAACGCAGAGGCTTTAACCCACTGAGCCACACAAGCACCCCAATTTTTTTTTCTTTTTCTACCCTCCATTATGGCTTTGGTATTCTGGATAGGAGAAGAAGATAAATTCCTGCTCTATTTTCTGGGAGGTCTTGACAGTGATTCCATGTTGAATTAGCCTCTGATTCCTCTTTGCTCTTAGACATTGGATTTCAACCCCTTTGGTAGAGGTGTTCAGCTTTGTAATTAACCTCCTTCTAGACGTAATATGGTATTTGCTGGTGAGGTGGCAAGATTTGGCTTGGAGAAAGAAACTGCAGTCTCAGATATATACAGGTGCTCTATCTAGATATGATCTATTAATTAGTATTATGCACCCATTAAGTTTTAATCCTTTACTGTGTAAAGTCAGTTCAGTGAAAATATGTGACTCATTGCAGAAATCAGTTAATCTTACAGTACTATTTAACACAAGGCTCTCAGATTCAGAGTATTTTTAAAAATATCCTTGGTGGGCACTTGTATTCATTTTTGTTGTGGTCCACCCAAATAATCCATATAAGCCCCCCATCTGAAGATCTTGAACACAATCATATCTGTAAAATCATTTATGCCACATAAAAAAGCATATTCACATTTTTGGGATGAGGATATGGATGTCTTTGGGGTCCATTATTCTATCTAACATAGTCTGCCCTCTGTTTCATCAAGATTTACTTCTGTCCAGTTGTAAAATACATTCATCCATATCCCAACATCTCAAAAAGTGTCAGCCCATTATAGCATTAACTGAAAGTCCCAAATCTCATCAGCTCAGAAGTCCCACATCTCATCAGGTATCGGTGAGACTCTGGGTAACTCTGAGACACGATTCATCTCTATCTGTGAACCTGTGGAACTTAAGAAATGAGTTAACAGGACCCCAAATACAGTGGTAGGATAAGCACAAGATAACAGACATAGATGTTCTAATTCAAAAGGGAAGAAAATGGGAAAAGTGAAGAAGTCCCAAGTCCCAAGCAACTTCAAGACCCAGCAGGGCAAACATTAGGTTTCAAGGCCTGGGTCCAAACCTCTGTGGTTCACAGCCTCACCGCCTGAGCTGGAGGCTACGGCCTTGTTTATCCTTCCTTCTTTATGAAGGAGAGCGTTTGTTCAAATGTTCGCAAATGAGTAGTTTTATCAGTCTGTCACATGCTTGTAGAATTTTGGGAATCTGACAACTTTATTTCATTTCATCTTCTTTCCATTCCCTTTAGTGCAAGCTGGCAGTGTTTCTACTGCTTTAATATTCTCACAAACCTTGTGGATCTCCTATGTATGACATGGGGATTTATTCCATTAGATAGAAAGCTTCTTTGCAGATATTTCTTGGATAACCCAATCTCTGGTCCTCATTCCTGACTTCTGCTGAGGTAGTTGAGAGGATCCATGAATTATGTGCCTAATCTATTCAAAGAACTTTCTGGGACTGAGTGCTTAGACATTTTTGATCCCTCTGAACCTTGTTCAGCCACACCCTCAGCTTTCTCTCCAGAGCATGACTTTCTAACAAGTGAATCTCCTAATTTTAGTGTCTTTGATATTTGGATAGGTTAAGAGTTTTTCAAATCATCTAGTTCTAGTTTCTCTTTGGCTGAATGATTCTTCTTCACCTTGTCTCTTTCCTCTAGCATTTTACTGTAAGCAGCAAGAGGAAACCAGGCCACACATTCAGCACTTTGCTTAGAAATCTCAGCCTTATATCCAGGTTCATCTTTTATAAATTTGCTTTCTATGTAACCATAGGGTACAATTCACCTACACTTTTTATTACTATGTAACAAGGATTGCTTTCCTCTAGTTTTCAATGATATGTTCCTAATTTCTGCCTGAGCTCTCATTAGCAGTATCTTTAACATCCATGTTTCTTTATTATTATTATTATTATTATTAGTAATAGTAGTAGTAGTAGTAGTAGTAGTAGTAGTAGTAGTAGTATTGTTATTTTTATTATTTGCTCCCAGGGTACAGGTCTGGCACTCATCAGGCTTACATCTTTCACAGCACTCACCATAGCACAAACCCTCCCCGATGTCCATCACCCAGCCACCCTATCCCTACCTTCCCTCTTCCCAGTAACCCTCAGTTTGTTTTCTGAAATTTAGAGTCTCTTATGGTTTGTCTCCTTCCTGATCCCATCTTGTTTAATTTTTTCTCTCCCTATCCTCCATAACCCCCCGCCCTGCCCCTCAAATTCCTCATATCAGAGAGATCATATGATAATTGTCTTTCTCTGATTGACTTATTTTGCTTAGCATAATACCCTCTAGTTCCATCAAGGTCGTTGCAAATGGCAAGATTTCGTTTCTTTTGATGGCTGCATACTATTCCATTGTATATATATACACCACATCTTCTTTATCCATTCATCTGTTGAACGTCCATATTTCTACCAGCAGTCTCTTTGTGACAACTTAGGTTTTCTGTACATGGGCACCCTCCTCCTTTTGAGACTTCACTAGCAGAATCATTAACATCCATATTTCTATAAACAGTCTGTAGGCAATCTAGGCTTTTCTACCATACTCCTCAAAAGTCTTCTAGCTTCTGTCCATTGCCCAGTTCCAAAGCCACGTGCGCACTTTTAGGTTTTTTTTTTCTTTTTTTTACAGCTGCACCTTACTTCTAGGTACCAAAATTTTCATCCATTTCCTATTGTAGCAAATTGCCAAAAACCTAGTGACTTAAAGCAACACAAATTTATTATAGTTCTGGAGGTAAGTATGAAATCTATTTCATGGGCCTAAAAATGAAGAAACAGCATTTCTTCTGTGCTCTTAGAGATAATTTATTCCTTAATTTTTTTTAACTCCTAAAGGTTTCCCATATTCCTTAGCTTTTACCTCCCTTTCAGCAACCACATTGCTTTAACCTCAGCTTCCTTTGTCACATCTCCTTCTGTGACTGACTCTCTTTTCTCCTTTCACTTATAAGGATCCTTATGATCACAGTGGTCTCACCTGTATAATCCAGGATAATCTCACCATCTTAAACCCTTAACTTGATCACATCTGCAAAGTCCCTTTTGCATGTAAGGTAACATATTCACAGGTTCTGAGGACTAGAATGTGGACATCTCAGGGGGACTGTTATTTTGCTTATAGCATCTTAACTGTCTCAGGTTGGGCTCTCTGGAATCAGGCACTGAGAATCAGGTTGAGATGCAAAGATTTTGGGGATTAACACCTGAGGAAGGAAGCAAGAATGGGCAAATAAAGAAATTGAACTTTGATGGCGGGTCTGATAAAACCTTGGCCAACTCAAGGCCAGTTCCCATCAAAGTTTTCTTGTGTTGAGCCAGAATGGTCATGGTTATATACCCCCCACGTTGTTCATTCACTGAATAGACATTGCCTACAGTGAAGTAGCTTTCTGCAGCTGGGAAATCTCTGAAAGAGCCAACGCTTGGAGGCTGTCTGTTGATCACAAGGGGAAGTTCTCCCTTGAAGGGTAATCTGGGTCATGCATCTTGGTGTTTATCACATGTATTGGGTCATGGTGAATGTGAAAGGGATTAGATGGTAGGTCTGTAGTTCCTTTGAGAACTGAGTTGGAAGCTTTGAGTATTGAGTTGGAAGCTTCTCCTGGACTAGCTTTCAAGTCCTGGGACAGCAGTGGTACAACTATCATAGTATATAGGGCAGCCATTTACTTTTGGAAAGAGCTCAATTGGACTCCAGGGACCAATGACCATCACGGAAATTTCCCTCTATACTTAGATCATTCCTCCTGGAGGTAGGTTGTTGGGGAAAGTCTAGTTTATTTAAGACCCAGCCACAGTCTCCATGCCAATAATTGTTGTCATCACCTAATTTCATATTGTTACTATTTATTGAACACTTGCTCTGTAGCAAGCACTGTTGTAAGTATTTTACAAGTGGCATCTCACTTAATGATTTCAATATGGCTGGGAACGATTAAGGAAGTAGATATGGGTTAAGTAAAGGGTCATGAAAAATTTCAATTCTAGGCCCAATGATTCTTTTTGGGATGAGCTATCACAGCTCAGCAACAATAGATCTCTGGTCACCATCTTCTTTTGCCCACGTCTTGACATGTAACTAAATATATTACAAGATGGAATGGGGGTCAGTGAGATCAGTTTGATTTCTGGAACACTGAACTTTTCAAACAGTTGACTCTGTGCTAATTAATAAGTTCCACTGTTTCCTAGAAGGCGCTAAATGGTTTCATTCTTTTTAAAAATAGATTAAGGCTTCATTTTTGGTGGGGTTGAGGCCAAATTGGAGGAGAGATTTGTCTGCTTTTTGTGCCATTAAATTCTCATTACCCACTGAAAGTGACAGGTAAGACCATTAGTCTAGAAGCTATAGCCAAAGCAATCCTCCTAATTTTCTCTGACACTATGAATTTTTTGGTGTATTTTTTCCTATGCTCAGTATTTATGGTGATCAGAAAAACAAGTCATATTATATGTCACATCATATATAAAGATATTTACAAACATGCTCACACTTTATGTGTGATATGGTGTCTTTTTGAAGTTCTGGGCTCAGCTATGAAAATCTGTTCCAGTCTTTTAGATTTGTATAACTAAAATTTAGACTCTTTTTAGACGATGGGAGAGATCTATGAAAGACAAATTAAATCCTCTCATTTGTAATTTTGTACTTAAATTTTAAGGTCACATGTTTGAAGTCTTTTGCATGATTATAGACTGCATGCATAATTTCTCTTCAGTGCTAGACACTTTTGATTCTCTGAAATAATGTGTAACTTCCTAAAGCATATTCATGTGAACAAGATTTTGAATTCTAAATGTGTATGGATTTTTTGTTGGTTTTTATGAAGATTTTGAGTTTTCTGGCAACAAGTAAACTTGAGATAGTAGCTTTCTTACAGAAATAGAATTCTCTTGATAAATCATGAATGTAGTCCTTGAGAGAGAAGGTAGGAACAAATAATTTTACATGTGTTTGATGGACAAGACCTTGAGAATTCTCAGTGAGTCTCCTCTGTGTTACACAGGAAAAGCCTTGCAACTAGCTTTTCAGAGTTCAGGCTTTCACTGGGTTTACCCTATGTTAGTTTTGTATTGCTGATATAACATATTACCAGCAATTTAGTGGCTTAAAACAACACAGATGTATTATAGCTCTGGAGATCAGAAGAAGCCCAAAATGTGTTTGGGCTAAAACCAAGGTCTTGACAGAGCTGATTCCTTCTGGAGATCTAGGGGAGAATCCATTCCTTGCCATTTCCAGCTTCTAGGGATTGCCTGCATCACTTGGCCAATGGGGTCATATCACTCTGACCATTATTCCTTGGTTAAATGCAGATAAACAGTTACCTGGCCCCGGCCCCCGTTACCTCTCTCTTAAAAGGACCCCTCTGATTACATTAGGCCCTGCTGGATAATTCAGGGTAATTTTCTCACGTGTTTCCTTAACGTAATCACATATGCAAAGTTCCCTTTGCAGTGTATGGTATCATATTTGCAGGTTCCAGGGGTTAGGACATGGACTTCTTTGGTGGGCAATTATTAACCTACCATATACTCATTCATACTGAGCCTTCCAACTGAAATGGCTCCAGGTAGCCATCTTCAATGGCTTCCTACATCTTCTCACATCAAATCCATATTTATTTTAATGTTATTTAAAGACTTTTATATTTGGAACCATCCCTTCTTTCCAATTTTAACTTCTTCCTTGCATTTAAACTCTTTTGTGAGCAGGCTATACTTTGCTGTATTTACTTAAACTAGTGTGCCCTTGTTTGTGTTCTCTTACTGGGAATGTCGGCTCTTCAGACCATCTAAATCCTACTAATTATTCAAGGTTCATGCTCACATTTTCCTTCTTCTCTGAGACCAACTTCAATGACCCTGCCTTTTGTTTTTGTTTCTGTTTTTTTCTTCATGACCTTCTAAAGTATTTGTGGATTTCATACACAATTTTTATATCTGTGTGTGTGTGTGTGTGTGTGTATTAGTCTTTTGCTGTTACTTCACTTATGTTTTCTATGCATCGTTTTGATTATAAACTATTTAGGGTAGGAAAAAATATTTTTTGCATATTGAATAACTCTTAGCATGGTGCTAAGCACATGGTAATTGTCAAATACTCACTCACTGCCTCATTTGGAGTTTTCTTTTGTTAGTCCATGACTTTTAAAAACTTCCACTTAGAATGTAATAAAATAGATATCAAGTTGTTATCTACTGAATAAACAATGGAGGATTCTGTATGGATCCATTCCATAATCCACTGTAAAACCATTTTTCCTCATTTGTGTTTTAGGACCTGTGACTTAAACAATCTTTTTTAAAATTATTAACAATGTATTATTGGGCGCCTGGGTGGCTCAGTGGGTTAAAGCCTCTGCTTTCGGCTCAGGTCATGATCTCAGCGTCCTGGGATCGAGGCCTGCATTGGGCTCCCTGCTCAGCAGGGAGCCTGCTTCCTCCTCTCCCTGTCTCTCTGCCTGCCTCTCTGCCTACTTGTAATCTCTCTCTCTCTGTCAAATAAATAAATAAAATCTTAAAAAAAAACAAAAACAAAACAAAAAAAACCAATGTATTATTTGTTTCAAGGGTACAGGTCTGTGATTCATCAGTCTTTCACAATTCACAGATCTCACCATAGCACATACCCTCCCCAATGCCCATCACCCAGCCACCCTGTACCTCCCACCCCCATCTACTCCAGCAACCCTCAGTTGATTTACAATCTTTTAAACCAGATTTTCTCAACATTGTCTAGCACATGCTTATTTTGTCCTAGAGTGACTTAGTCTTGTGCAATATTGCAGCATCTCTGGTTTATGGAGGGCGCTAGTGTCTCTTCTGAGCAGCTGGTTGACATCCTACCCCTAGTAATTGTTGTGTTGACCTCAGAGTGAACATTTCACACAAGGTGGTTTTTGGAGGGCTTGAACACAGATAGTGGGCCTTTCTCAAACTTTAAGCAATAGACCATGTGGCCTTTCTGTGTTTGCTTGCTAGTAATTGTTGATGCATTTGAGGGACTTTTGCCTAAGACTTGTTTTCATTATAACACTCCACCAAGAGGGAAATTGTGGATAAAGGGAAAATGGTCCCCTTTACTTTTAACTGTGGAGTTTATCAAAGAGGCTTTTGTTATTTACCAAAAGAAACTGATGACTGGTGAATGGCCAATTTGGCTTGGGTCAGTTTGCAATAATGAACTTAGGAGAAAGATGTTATTATCAATTATTATTATTGTCTTCATTATAGATGAGTATACTAAGGAATATAAAATCAAATGACTGAACATTGGTGAAGCTAGGATTTAAACCTAGTATTACTTGAAGATATTTGCTTTTATCTTTATGCAAAACAATTTGTATAAGTTTATATTCACTTGGGGCGATTGAAAGACATGAAATGAAGACTAGACTACCATATAGAGTAGTGAAAGGAAATTTTTTTTTTTTTAAAGATTTATTTATTTGAGAGAGAGAGAGCTAGTGAGCAAGCAAGTGCAATCAGGGGGAGGGGCAGAAGGGGAGGAAGAGACTCTCGAGCCGACTCCTCTCTGAGCACAAATCCCCACACAGGGCTCCATCTCAGGACCCTGAGATCATGACCTGAGCTGACATCAAGAGTCAGAAGCTTAACTGACAGAGCCATCCAGGCTCCCCAAGAAAATGTTTAAAGACTTGAAAGTATTGAAATAGGAACGGCTTCTTTTCTCAACTAGTAACGTTTAAAAGCAAGGTATATCTTTTGTATGTTAAGTAGGCCTGTTTTGTTTCTTGCTTCTATTGCTATGGAAGAGAAGTAGGAAGGAACTTACTGATTTGCTTCAAGGTAAACTTACTAGTAGTACCTTACCTGGAAGGAATTTATTGTCCAGATCCCCCAAGATGATGTAAAGGGCTGTTGGCCTGTATAGACAGTGTAATTATTTACATAGTAATTGATTCCTAAATATACAAGCCATATATATAGAGTATTGTATAGGAATGTGTGTGTGTGTGTGTGTGTGTGTGTGTGTGTGTGTGTATTCCGTAAAGGTGCTTTGATTCATTTCAAGTAATTTATTTTTCTCTATCTTGAAGTCTCAACTTATGGAACTGTTCCATATATTTTTTAGCCAGAAATACATACAAAAACCTTCAAAGAATATAAATATTGGCTATATTGAAATGCCAGCATGTTGGTTTTACAGCATTGTGGATATTAAGTGATAATTAATTTTAACCAAATCCATTTACATTGGGTTATCCTTTTCAGTAAAATTTATGAAACACTTAAGATGGCAAATTAAGAATTGACTCTTAGGGGTAACTACTGATGTCTGATTTATGCACTGTGAGCAAAATGTAATACAGCGAACTGTATCACTATAGATTATGGAAAGCTAGAATAATAAGAACTACATTTTAGAAAAAATACAACAATGCAAAGTGTCTTTTAAATTTTTCTTACTATAAGCTGGTAAACTCATCTCAGCCAGGGAACATCTTTAATCACCATCAAATGAATAAATCCCTGCTGTTACTTGTCTTGGAGCACAATTCATAGGGTTTGCCCCCATGACAAGCAGACCCATCACAAACCAATGCCTGTATTATTTATACTGTTTGCCATTATGACTTTTAATTTACAGTTCATGTTTGAAACTACAGTTTATTTTCTCTGTTCAAAGAACTTTAATATGTATGAGATATTATTTTCAGACCATTAGGCAACTTCGTGTCTTATGCTTCAATTTCAGCTGTTTTTAAGAATTATAGTCACCCCAGTCCTCAGCCTGCCCTTGGGGGGAATCTACTGCCCTGGGTACCCCCCTTGTCCATGCCCCCAACTAAAAGCCAATCCGAGTGCCTTGTCCAAAATAAAGCCTCANCCCCAAAAAAAAAAAAAAAAAAAAAAAAAAAAGAATTATAGTCTGTATTTCTGCTCTGCTCTCCAGGTTTTCCCTAAACACATTTAATGAACACTATCATATATGTTATTTTTTTATGTCCAGGTGATTCCAAGCAGAAGTCCAAATTTGAAAATAATCTGATTATTTTTTTACTTGACATAGTAGTAGACAACAGAAGGAATTTAATTATTTATACAAAGTGGAAAATGAGAAATAGAGACTAACATAAAAAGACAAAGCAGAAGTAATAATAATAGTAACGGTAATTAATCCCCAAGTTTGCTGGTCTTTCCACTTTCTTAATGGTGCCTTTTAATTAAGAGAAACTGTGAAGTTAAACAAAGTCTAGTTTATTCATCTTTCCTTTATATTTAGTGCTTTTTGTGTTCCTTTGGAACAAATCTTTCTCTGAGCTAAGATCAGGAACAAATTTTCCTATGTAATCTTTTTTGTTTTTTAAATTTATTTTTTTTAGGGAGAGAAAGAGGAGGTATGGGGGAGAGGGAGAGGGAGAAAATCTCAAGCAGACTCCCCACTGAGCCCAGAGTCTCAAATGGGGGCTTGATCTTGACTCTAAGATCATGACTGAGCCAAAATCAAGAGTTGGAGACTTAACCCACTGAGCCACCCAGGCACCCCTTCTTTTTTTTTTTTTTTNTTTAAAGATTTTTATTTATTCATTTGACACAGAGAGATTACAAGTAGGCAGAGAGGCAGGCAGAGAGAGAGGAGAGAGGAGGAAGCAGGCTCCCCGCTGAGCAGAGAGCCCGACGCGGGCCCCGATCCCAGGACCCTGGGATCATGACCTGAGCCGAAGGCAGTGGCTTTAACCCACTGAGCCACCCAGGCGCCCAACAGGCACCCCTTCTTATGTAATCTTATGGGAGGTTTAGTGCGTTGCCTTTCACATTTAGGTCTGTGATTCATTTGGAATGGATGTTTATATATGTGATGTGAGGTAGACACTGACATTCCCCCCCCCAGTTGATCTAGAACCATTTATTAATGAGATCACTCTCTCTACAATATTATGGTTGATACCTTTATTATAAATTGGGTTACTGTAAGTGTCTAGGTCTATTTCTAGACCTAATTTTCCCATTGGTCTATTTGTCTATTCTTGTACCAGTAATACATTTTAACTTCTGTAGCTTTGTAATATGCATTGATATCTGGTAGTGAAGTCCTTCTGTTTTGTTCCTTTTCTTGAAGATCTTGGCTATATTATTATATTATTATCAGGTTGTTAATTTCCCCCATCTTATCCTTAATTCTAGCATTTTGATTGGTGTTACCTTAAATCTGTATATCAATTTAGAGAGAATTGATGTCTTTATAATATCACATCTTCTAAACCATGCACATGGTAATTCCTGCATGGAGGACTTGCCCATCTTTTGCTAGATTTATTTTTAGGCATTTGGTATTTTTTGATGCTAGTATAAATTATATTTTTCTAAAGTTTATTGCTCATATAGAAATATAATTGATTTTAAAATACTGACCTATATCTTGTGACCTTGCTAAATTCTTTTGTTATTCTTATTTAACTTTAGATACCCATGTATTTTGATATACTGTATAGTAGATTTATTTATAATTATTTTGTTCATGACATTGTTATATATTTTTATTTTTTGACATTGTTATATATTTTTAAATCTAAGAAAACATGTCTTTTATCAGTTCTGGAAATTTTCCTGCCTTTGTTTTAGTTGAGTATAGCTCCTTCATTTTTCTAATTTTTAAATTTTTTCCTTTCATTAGAGATATTATTGTAAAACTGCACATCATCAAAGACGAAGAAAAATCTGCAAAGCAACCTGAAAGAAAAAGATTACTCACAAAGGAACAATAGGTAGATTGACTGCAGATTTCACATTGCTAGAAAAAGAAGCGAAAAGACTGAAACAATATATTTAGAGTGTTAAGGGAAGCTATCAACCTAAAATTCTGTATCAGGCTAAACTTTCATTCAAGAGAGTGTTAAGAANTTTTTTTTTTTAAAAGATTTTATTTATTTATTTCACAGCGGGAGAGAGATCACAAGGAGGCAGAGAGGCAGGCAGAGAGAGAGGGGGAAGCAGGCTCCCCGCTGAGCAGAGAGCCCGATGCGGGCCTCGATCCCAGGACCCTGAGATCATGACCTGAGCCGAAAGCAGAGGCTTTAACCCACTGAGCCACCCAGGCGCCCAAGAAAGACATTTTCAGGGAAAGACTCAGGTTAATTTAATTCTCCAGTAACATTATTAAGAAATACTAAATGATATACATATGTCACTAAGAAGAGAGAATGCAAAATAAAACAATGTTGGGGGGCTAGGGAGAAGATGTAACTACATGATAGACTTAAACAAGTGTTTAGAGATTGTCCTGAACAATATTCAACCAATGCATTTGAAAAGTTAGGTTAAAGAAACAATTTTCTAAAAAAAAGTTTTCAAATTGGAATAAGGAAGAACTAGAATACTGAAATAGACCAAGATTCGCTAACAACATTGCATAAAATAAAATCATTCCGTATAAGAAAGTACAGAATAAAGGCCCAGATGGTTTAAGTGTGAATTCTAACAACCCTCCAGAAAGAGATTACCTGTATACAAGTTATTGTAATAAATAAAAAGGAATTTTCTATTCTTTAACTTAGTTTATGATACTTATATAACTTTGATTATAAAATAAAATGTAGGGGCTCCTGAGTGGCTTCGTTGGATAAGTGTCTGCCTTTGGATTAGGTCATGATCCCAAGGTCCTGGGATTGAGACCTGCACTGGGCTCCCAAATTCCCTGCTCAGCGGGGAATTTGCTTCTCCCTCTCCCTACCCCACCCCCTGCTCATGCTTTCTCTTCCTATCTTTCTTGCTCTCAAATAAATAAAATCTTATCAAAAAATATGTAAGGACAATACAAGGAAAGAAAATTATGAACATAGATATAAAAGTACTCAAAATACCAGCAAACAAAACTTGCACATGCTTATCATGCTGAAATGTATCCCATCTAAGTTGATTTTACTCCAGGAATAAAATATATTAACATTAGATAAAATGTAATTTTAAACCAGAAACTCTCCCAAAGCTGAAAAAAATATCTGTCAAATTCACAGCAAGTATCAGGCTTAGTGGTGATACATCTGAAAAGAAAACAGACTGCGCTCCACTTGGCAAACATGTTGCCTGTCTGGGGTCTATTTAGGATGATTGAAGAATGTTCTCTTTTGTATCTCAACTGTATATTTGAAAACTTTTATACTAAGTGATAAACTGCAGTTTATGTCAGAAGAGCCGTGATCTACAGATAGTTTACTCCTAGGTGTCAAACAGTTCATTCAAGCACTTTCAGATATCAGTTTGTTTGGTTTTGACATTCAGACAAAGACAGGCTGCTTATAGTTTAGAGTATTCTAACTTAAATTCATCCTTTAGTCTGATTATATACACATTTCATACATGATCTTATCCATATATCCGTATAAGACATTGGGAAAATTCATAATAGAGGTATTGCTATGAACTTATGTAACAAGGTAATGATTGCTGTATAAATGTTATCCTGAGGGGCTCCTGGGTGGCTCAGTGGGTTAAGTCTCTGCCTTCAGCTCAGGTCATGATCTCAGGGTTCTGGGATCGAGCCCCACATCGGGCTCTCTGCTCAGCAGGGAGCCTGTTTCCTCCTCTCTCTCTGCCTGCCTCTCTGCCTACCTGTGATCTCTCTGTCAAATAAATAAATAAAATCTTAAAAAAAAATAAATGTTATATTGAGTCTTCTGCTGTTGCATGCCTCAAGAAAGAGATATAACAGGTATAAAGACTGAAAAGGAAGAACAAATGGTTGGCATTCATAGATTATATGATTGTCTATGTAGACAATCCAAGAGAATTAGAACCAAGAAGAAAATTCAGTAAGTTTTACTAGATACAATAAAGTTATAAAACAGCTAATGGTACTTTATTCAGAGACAAAAAGTAATTAGAAAATGTAATTAGAATAAAGTTCCCATATACAGTGGCAACAAAAATGAAGACATCTAGGAGTAAATTGAACAAAAGGTACTCAAGATCTTATTTCTAAAATTATAAAACTTTATTGAAAAATATAAAAGAGGATCTAAATAAATGAGAAGCACTCTCTGTTTGTGGATGAGATTACCCACTATCATATGACAACTTCCCCTAAATTAATTTATAAACAATGGAATCTGAATGAAAATATTGGAAGTGTTTTTGTTTTTAGATTTATTTATTTGAGAGAGAGAGAGTGTGAATGGAGAGAGGGGCAGATGAAGAGAGTCTTTCATGCAGACTCCCTGCGGAGGGCAGGGAGCCTGATATGAAGCTTGATCTCATGACCCTGAGATCACAACCTGAGCCAAAGCCAAGAATTGGACACTTTACTGACTGAGCCACCCAGGAACCCCCCCCCTTTTTTTTTAATCTGTCTGTCTGTGTCTGTCTGTCTGTCTGTCTATCTATCTATCTATCTATCTATCTTTATCTATCAACCTACCTATATAATGAAACTTGGGACCTTTTTTTAAAATTTTTTAAAAATTTTTTCGGTGATCCAAGAGAAATTTAGGATCTTGAGCCAAGAAAAATTAAAGAGTATGATCAGCGGCCTTGATACTACATATCAAGAGTTAATTACTTTTAGTATGTTATTAAGTATAGTAATTAAAGCAAGTTGTTGATGCAGATAGACCTTTGGAACTAGATTAAAAGCCCAGAAATACATTCGTATAAATCTGGAAACTTAGTGCATCTATTCATTTACTACTTATTAAGCACTCTTTTTGCTAGTGGAGGCTTCTTCAAGTTGTCTTCCAGGTTCTTTTGACATGATCCTAGTGGTCATTGATAGCTTCCTTACTACTGACAATATTTTCTGGGCTCACCTGGTACTTTGCCTGCTCCTAACTTGGAATCAGCCATTTCTCCAAGAAGTCCTGATTTCTTTTATGGGAAGTAGAATTGCAAGACCACATCTAAGTGTTAGAGATACTCATTGCTATTGGGTTGGTACGTGTTCCCAGGCCTTTTTGGTTAACAACTAAAAATTTAAATGTATATTTTATATACACATAGATGTACATACACACATATGATAAATATATATGCATGTATTTATTATATTACTATATTTTATATTACATAATATATATATTTAAAGATAAAAACCTCAGTGTGAGTTCATACTGATACTTTTTAAAAAAAGATTTATTTATTTTAGAGAGAGAGAGAGCACATGAGTGCACTGGGGTGGCAGGGAGGGGCAAAGGGAGAGGGAGAGAGAATCCCAAACAGACTCTGCTCTGAGTGCAGAGCCCGACTTGGAGTTCAGTCTCATGATCCTAAGATCATTACCTGAGCCAAAACCAAAAGTTGGACACTTAACCAAATGGACCATCCAGGCACTCCTATGCTGATACTCTCTTTAAAAAAAATTTTTTTTAAAGATTTATTTATTTATTTGAGAAAGAGAGAGAGAGAGAGTACATGAGCTGAGGGGAGCGGCAGAGGGAAAGGAGAGAGTCCTAAGCAGGCTCCATGCTGAGTGTAGAGCCTGACTCGGGGCTCGATCTCACAATTATGAGATCACAAACTGAGCCCAAAACCAAGAGTTGGAGATTTAACTGACTGCTTCATCCAGGTGCCCCCCTATACTGATACTTTCAGTTAAAATTCAGGAATACAAGATTTTTGTTATGGTTTCATATTATTAAATCTGTATCTCCTTTGACATTGGGAATCATGGTTGTCAAGGACACAAGGGATGAGGAAATTACAATATCCTCTCATTACTTGTTTGCTTTATCATCCATGACATACAGAATCATCTCAGAATAATAATTCTAATACAACTACGGCCAGCATGATCACAGAAAACACTTAGTTTTCTTGTAAATATTGTCTTTGTTTTTTGGGTTTTGTTATGTAGTTGTATTACCTGTTTTCATGTGGGGATTTGGGGAGATTCTTACCTGTGTTGCTGCTTATACAGCAGTATATACTAGCTCAGAATTCCCTTTTGAAAGTTCAGAAGTTTCCTTGGCTAATTAAACATATGTAAAGAGTAATCCAGTTGGCTGATTATTGTTTAGTGTAGGATGTACTTTATGGCTTATTTCTGAAGGCCATTATAGTACCATAAGTCCATGTGGCGGGCCTCTCCGGACCAGTCCTACTGGGGATTCCAGAATAAGGTCAAGCAAACTATAATAGCAATTGGGGGGTGTCTTTGGGGCTGTGGTCACTAGAGGGATCAGTATGTGGCCTGGAAAGATTTAATTTAGTCAGTAATTTTCAGCAAACCTTCAAAATTCCCCAAACAAAGGTACAATTAAAGTCAAAGCAGTGTGATTGCTATCTAAATGCAGCATTAAGAAAAATACCCTATTGCTTCCTCTCAATCAGATTGCTACTTGTGCGCAGAAATTCTGGAGCAGCACTTGGGGTAGTGGATGTGTATTGTGTTTTGGTTGCCTGTCACTCATTTCCCCTACTTTAGCATAAGCACACTAATTTCTTTCTATTGTTGTTTAATTCATTAAAAAAAAATCATGTCAAGTTTTTAGACCAGTTTTAGATTCACAGCAGAACTGAGGGAAAGGTATAGAGATTTCTCATTTACCACATGCACCTGCCTGCACACTTGCAGAGCCTCCCTCAACAACATCCCCACCAGAGTGGTACATTTGTTAGAATTGATGAGCTTATATCAACATATTCTAGTCACCTAAAGTACATAGTTTATGTTACGGTTCACTCTTGGTGTTCATTCTTTGGGTTTGGACATGTATCGATCATTATGGTATCATACAGATAGAGTATTTTCACTGCCCCAAAGATCTGTGCTCCATCGAATCATTCCTCCCTCCCCCCAACCCCTGGCAACCACTAGCCTTTTTATTGTTTTCACAGTTTGCCTTTTCCAGAATGTTGTAGAGTTGGAATCTTACAGTATATAGCTAATTTCCTTTTGAAGAATTATCTCTCCTTCTAGAAATTTTCTACCTTTAGGGGATTATGTTGCTCTAGGAGTAGGCATGTGACTCCAGCTAAATTAAGCAGACTCTTATGGAATTTCTGTTACTGGAGTGATGCAGAAAGGTTCAAGATGAGGGGTGTCTGGGTGGCGCACAGTAGGTTAAGCATCTGCCTACAGCTCAGGTTATGATCTTGGGGTCCTGGGATTGAACCTGCTTTGGGCTTCCTGCTCTGTGGGGATCCTGCTTTCCCCCACCCCCACCACTCCTCCTGCTTGCACATATACACGCACTGTCTCTCAAATAAATGAATAAAATCTTAAAGGTGGTGGGGGATTATTCATTCCAGTGATGATATTGTGATGAGAATGTTTATTAATTCACCTTGCCTTGGAGCTGCCCTGCTTCTTGACCTTTTTCCAGCTTATTTCTCTAGTCTTACTGCTGCAGAACAATTTTGTGTATTCTCTGAAATCCACTTAATACATTTATCATCTGTTTAGAGTTGGTTTCTCTTACTTACAACAAGCAACTGTATCTAATTCAGTGGTGATCCCTAGAGTACAATAGAAATGTTCAATCTACTTAAATTGCATTCCTTCTTCTAACAGCTCTCCCATCCTCCTTTCCCTGCTCTATTGAAAAAAAAACTTTGGAAATATTAGTTTCATAAAAAGGTAAAGGTATACTTGACGAAAGGACTCAAAAGTTAAGTGCTGATTTTTATAAAAAAAATATAAAAAATTAAAAATTGCCCTTATTCCAACAAAATGACATAGCACCTAACTGAGACTGAATGTCATAATCAGGGGGAAGGCCTCAGGTTGACAACGATAGCCAGGAGAGGATGGCTAGTAAGTGATTTGATGCATCATTATAGAAACTTAGCTTAGAACGAGGTTGTTATCAGAATGTTACGGTTGCTAGTGTAGGGTAAATGGAACAACTTATCTTGGACAAGGAAAGGGAATTAATATTTATTGAACAAGTCTTTTGTTTCACATAAGCTTTGCATACATTTTACATATGCCTTTCATATTTTTTTCACATTATCCTCAAAGTAAGTCCTTCTCTTACCATCTCGTAGCACCTTCATTTTATAAACAGAAAGACTGTGAATAAGAAAAGTTAGTTAACTTACGGTCATACAACAAGAAAGTGCCAGAACTAAAGTCTAAATCTAAACCCAGATTAACCTAAATCTCCTACTCTTCCTACTACATCATCTCCAACACAGAAAATTGAATCTGAAACTATAGAAAACAAACCATAGGCAACAAAGATGGGGGATTGAATATGTGCAACAGCCACCACTCTTTTGTCAAAACCCAAACCTTTCTAAACCAATTTTTTTTTAAAGGCCTAAGGATGTGAGGACAAGAGAGCAGGAGAGGAAAAACAAAATTTGGGAAATTGATAAGCAGATGGAAAAGTGGTAATTGACTAAGCAGACAGACTTAAGAATCCCAAGCTGGCAGTGAAAAAGTTGAGTAACAAATTGATTTACACTGTTGAATCAACAAGGCTCAAGAATTAGAGGGCACCTTGGTGGCTCTGTCCGTTAAGCGTCTGCCTTCAGCTCGGGACATGATCCCAGGATCCCTACTCAGTGGAGAGAGCCTGCTCCTTCCTCTCCCACTGCCCCTCCCTCTCCGCTTGTGCTCTGTCTCTTGCTTTCTCTCTCTCGATAAATAAATGGAATCTTTAAAAAAAAAAGAATCAGAGGGGCACCTGGATGGCTCAGTGGATTAAAGCCTCTGCCTTCGGCTCAGGTCATGGTCTCGGGGTCCTGGGATTGAGCCCCGCATCAGGCTCCCTGCTCAGTGGGGAGCCTCCTTCCTCCTCTCTCTCTGCCTGTCAAAAAAAAAAAAAAAAAAAAAGAATCAGAGCTGATACCTGTGTAAGTGAAAGGAGAGTGGTGGTCTAATTTTGAAGCAGTAGGCTCCCCAGATCTACATCTACCTCCACAGAGCTGTCTGATGGCTTGCTCCTTTCACATCCTGAAAGATTGAAGATACATTCTCTGGAGAAGGTGATGCAGAAAGTCACTGGAGGATCCCATGCACATTTGAGGACAGGGGCCATAGTGAAAGCAGGGGAAAGAGTTAAAGTTTGCATACTCAGTAGTGAAGTCACTGTCTTACCCTGCACATGTCACAGAAAGTTGACAGCCAGGCCCATAGCCTATAGGAGAGGAATTCAGGTGATTATTCTCTGGGGGATCCGAGGAGCCCATGGCTCTCCAAGAGGAAAGATCTAATGATAGCATTAGGGATTCTTTACTAAAATAGCTTGCCTCATCAGAACTGAAGCTCCTGCAAACTAGCCCCACTTTTGTGCTCAGAGCTTCTAATCAACGTTTAAAATATTTCTAAAATTTTTAATTGTGGTAAAAAACATTGAAAATTTCCCATCTTAACTATTTTTAAGTGTGTGGCTCAGTAGCATTAAGGGTATTCATATAGATGTTGTACAGTAGATCTCCCGAACTTTTTCACCTGGCAAAACTGCGTATATCCTTTGAACCACAAATCCCCACATCCCCTACCCCCACCCCTGACAACCATCATTGTTCTGTCTCTATGGGTCTGACTACTTTAGGCATTTCTTAAAAGTGGAATCATGGTGTGCCTCGATGGCTCATTTGGTTAAGTGGCTGCCTTCTGCTCGGGACATGATCTTGGGGTCCTGGGATCGAACTCTGCATCGGGCTCCCTGCTCACTGGGGAGTCTGCTTCTCCCTTTGCCCCTTCTCCCCACTTGTCCACTCTCTCTCCCTCTGTCAAATAAAAAAATATCTTTTTTAAAAAAAGAATCATATAGTATTGTCTCTTTGTGACTGGCATATTTCACTTAACATGATGTCCTCAGGATTCATCCATGTTGTAGCATGTGACAAGATTTCTTCCTTTTTAAAAATTTATTTTATTTTTTATTAGAGAGAGAAGGGCAGAGAGAGAGAATTCCAAGCAGTCTCCACACCCAGCATGGAGCCCAGTGCAGGGCTTTGATCTCACAACCCTGAGATCATGACCTGAGCCAAAATCAAGAGTGCTCAACTGACTGAGCCATCCAGGTGTCCCAAGATTTACTACTTTTTAAAGTCTGAATAATACTTCAATTTCTAATCAGCTTTTAAGATTTTGTTTATTTATTTGAGAGAGAGAATGAGCAGAGGGAGAGAGAGAGAAGCAGGCTCAGTGCTGAGCAGGAAGCCTGATGTGGGGCTCGATCCCAGGACCTGGAAATCATGACCTGAGTGGAAGGCAGACTCTTAACCAACTGAGACACCCCTCTAATCAGCTTTTAATATTCCATCCATAAATGTGTGCAGACAGTGTATCATTATCAGGCATCAGAGGAAAGCCTCTTGCATGAAAAATTGAGAGACACGAATAAACATAAAACATCAGATTATTCAGAGACAAGATCACTTTTTAAAAGCTATCAATTAAAATGTCCAAGAATAGAAGATATCACACAGGAAGCAATAATGGAATAACCACTTTTTTTTGAAGAACAGTAAAAGCAGGAAAAAAACCTCACTGGTGGAAATATCAACCTGGGGAAATTTCTCAAAAAGTAGAGAAAAAGGAAAAAAAAAACCATGGAAAATAAGAGAAATAAGATAAAATTAGGTCAACAGGTCAGAAAATCTAAAGTCCAAAATAATAGGAGTTCTAGGTGAGAGAACAGGGGAGATGGAGGGGAGGTAGTCAACAAAATAATACATAAAAATTACCCAGAATGGAAGGGTATGAATTTTTCAGTTGAAGGACCCATATGGTTCCTTACAAAATGGCACACCATCATGAAATCTCAGGACAGCAGGGACAGTAAAAGCACGTTGCAATTTATAAAGCATTGAAAAAAAAGATTTAGAAATTAGAATGATGTCAATATCACAACAGCAGTGCTGGAAGCTAGAAGACAATGGAGAAACATCTTAAAAACTGATAGAAAATGATCTCCAATTTAAAATTCTATATCCAGCTAATTTATTAATCATGTATCTAATGTCTATTAAACTTGTGAGTGCCAAGGCTCTACTTTATCATTTCATATACTGGGTACGGGTAGAGAAATGAAAATAAAAGAAGATAGGTCATTT
Organism: Ailurus styani; assembly: GCA_002007465.1. NCBI lineage: Eukaryota > Metazoa > Chordata > Mammalia > Carnivora > Ailuridae > Ailurus > Ailurus styani. The sequence goes on along the minus strand of LNAC01000138.1, from coordinate 388,603 downwards.
CTATTTCCTTTTTGTGTTGTTTTAAAATAAACTTTCAATTTTAGAATATTTCAGATTTGCAGAAACTGTAAAGATAGTACAGAGTTCCCATAACCCCACGCCCGGTTTGCCCTGCTATTAACATCCTACATTAGTATGGTACATTTGTCATAATTTGGGAACCAGTGTTGATATGTTGTTCTTACTTTTGTCAGATTTCCTTCATTTTTACCTTATGTCCTTTTTCTATTCTGGGATCCTGTCCAGGATACTACATTACATTTAAACATCACATGTCCTTAGACTTCTCTTGGTTATGATAGTTATCACGGACTTTCCTTATTTTTTGATGACCTTGGTAGTTTTGAGGAGTAGTGGTCAGGTTTTTTTTAGATGTCTCTCAATTGAAATTTATGTGGTGTTTTTCTTATGATTAGACTGGGGTTATAAGTTTTTGGAAGGAAGACCTCAGAGGTAAAGTGCCATTCTCATCACACCCTATGAAGGGTACATATCATCAAACATGACTTAATCACTGTTAATGTTGACCTTGATCACCAGGCTAAAGTAGTGTTTCTCAGGTTTTTCCATTGTAAAGTTACTCCTACTCCCCCTTTTTCTCACTGTACTCATTGCAAGGAAGTCTGTAGCCTACACGTGGGGGATGGGAGTTAGGCTCCACATCCCTGAGGGTAGAATATCTATATAAATTACTTGAAATTCTTCTGCTTGGTAGATTTGTCTTTTCCCTTCTCATTTATTTACTCAATAATTTATTTATATCAGTACTGACCCCTGGATATTTATTTTATATTTTTGGATTACAATCCAATATTTATATTTATTTCATTGTGTATTTCTTTTTGTAGCACTTTTTTTTTGGAGATGGTGTCACAAAGACTCAGAACATTCCAGTTGCCTTTCTTCTAATCTATAGCCTTTAGTCTAGATCCCAAAGCAGATAAAATTGATGTACTGAAAAAAATGCTCTCCTATTTGTACACAAGTCACAGACTTTTATTAAAATAAATGCAGTCAGCATTCTCTGTTAGCAATGAAAACTGTTCTGTGGAAAGCAGAGTGCCTGTGGAGCTTACGATCCATTCACTTACTATAATGCCATTTCCCCTGAATTAGGTCTGGTGAGATGAATTTATGTTGTAGTTAACCGAGCTGCTAAAGAACTTGAGCCATTAGACTGCCTCTTACTGTACTGATTATCATTTGACTCATATCCCTGTCAAGCAATATATGTAGGGAAATGTGTTTTCTTTAATTTTGTAATGACTTTATAGCAGAGAATTATATTTAGAGTACATAGAGCTTCTTCAGCAGGTTTATAAAAAAAATCTTCAAAAGATTTAGATACTAACTGAATATTTCTTTTGAAAATAGATTTGTTGTTTTCATTCTTTTTTTTTTTTTTTTTTTTTTTAAAGATTTTATTTTATTCATTTGACACAGAGAGAGAGATTACAAGTAGGCAGAGAGGCAGGCAGAGAGAGAGGAGAGAGGAGGAAGCAGGCTCCCCGCTGAGCAGAGAGCCCGATGTGGGCCTCGATCCCAGGACCCTGGGATCATGACCTGAGCCGAAGGCAGCGGCTTTAACCCACTGAGCCACCCAGGCGCCCAGTTGTTTTCATTCTTGAATGAATTTCTCTGTGGTCCTCATGGACTTAGACTGTACACCTTCAATCATATAAAGTACTGTAATTGTTCAAAACAAAGACTCATGGCAAGTCATTAACTTTGGGAAGGTTAAACAGAACAGTGTAGAGTAGCAGAAGAAGAGCAACTTTGAATGTTTCTTAAATTTCATCATTCAGTGTGAGGATTTATACAGGTTGATGATATAAGTCATCTGTCAAATTTAAGAAATTTCCTTCTAGTCCTTGCTCAATATGATAACTTAAAAATTGAGAATTAATGTTAAATTAATCAAGCATTTTTAAAGAGACTGTCATTTTTTTCCTCCTTTAATCTGTTAATATTGTAATTTGCATTAGTAGATTTTCTAAATTTTGTATGTTGACCATTCTTGTATTCCTGGGGAAAAATGTTAATTGGATCATATGAAATATAAATTATTTGTTCCTTGAAGACTTGGCAATGCTTTCTTATAAAACCATCTTGGACCAGCATCCTTACTATTAGACAGATCTTTTAATACTTAAAAAAATTTCTTCTATGTTTATTGATCTGTATAGTTTAATAGGTCTTCCTGAGTTAATTTTGTTAATTTATATTTTCCTAGGTGATCACTTATTTTATCTAGGTTTTCAAATTTATTGGTATAAAGTTGTACTATATTATCCTGAAATAAAAGATATTACTCTTTATATACATCTTATATTATCTTTCTTGGGTCTGTCTCCATGTTGTTATTTTTTTCTTTTTATTTAAATTTACCAAAGTTTGTCTATTTTATTGGTCTTCTCCAGTAACCAGTTTTGAATTTACTTGACTTATTAATTTCTACTATCCTTTTTTTTAATAAATAAGATAACACAACAAATAACCATTTAAATAACTTAACCATTTGTGGAACAAATTTTGACTAGAGATGTATTGGTGATGGAAAAAACATCCAAACAAGTCCTGCTTCCCCTCCCCCTGACAAAAATAAAAGTTTTGGGTCACTTAAATTGTTCAATTCTCTTTTTTTAGTAGGAGAGAAACTTTATTCCATAGTGGTATTCACAGATTTGCAGACTTTCAAAGGTCTTAAGATGTATCCCATGAGAGTGCCAGTGGTGTTTTGTCTTTAATAAGCTGGCTTTGATGGAACTGCAAGGATCCCATGCGTAAAAGATGACTGCTGCTTTAGTTATTACTGTCAACTTCTCCATAATGCATAAAATTATAAGGTGATAAGGAAAGTATATAATGGGCAGGGGAGAAGCCCTTGTGGGTAAACCAACTTATATAGCAAAATAGGAAAATGATTTTGCACTGAAATTATGGATCCATTATTGAGTGTGCACCTAAAATTCACAGAAGACTAGCTTCTTAGTAATATTTAAAAATAGCCATATCAGTTCTTTACTGCCTCTGGGGCCCTTTTATGACCATTCCTGCAGAAAAACTTCAACAATGAGGGAGAAAATAAAAATATTTGCATTGGGAATTAAGTTTTGCCATCACTCTCTGTTTCCTTTCTTTGTTTTTACTGATACGCATTTGTGGAAACATGAAAGCCAGAATTGATTAGAACATTAATTTTGTGGCCCACAGAACACATGCTAAATCAGCACTCTTGTCTGGAAGCTGGACATTTATCTTTCCAAGCCAGGCTAACACCTAATTGTCTCCACATTGTGAGGAGTGTAAAGGCCATCACGACAATGGGGCAGAAAGTTTAGCCAATTCAATTTATTTAACACCTCATAACGCTCTGGAGTTTTTCTTCACTGCCCAGGCTTGTAAAATTTATTATGAACCTTTAATCCCTCCCCCTGCTTTCCTGAGAGTTTTAAAGTGAGTATAAAACAACAACAAACAGAGTCTATAAAAGCATTTCCACTGCAGCCCCACATGTTGCCTGCGTGTGCTTGGACTGCAAGCTTGTCAGTGCCTTTAAAAATGTGTTCCAAATGTGTTAGTCATTTTAGACAGTCTCGTCTAGATTCTGGCTTTCTTGTGTGAAGGAGATGTTAACAGCAAGTTGACATTTATGTGGATTATATTCCTCATTCTGTCTTTGCTTTTTAAATATTTCTGTTATAAGGATAATACAGTCACACAATTAAAAAACCCCAAATATTATTACTTTTACCATAAAGACAGTACATTCACATGGAAAAAAGTTAAAACATTGCAGAAAAGGGCGCCTGGGTGGCTCAGTGGGTTAAAGCCTCTGCCTTCGGCTCAGGTCATGATCTCAGGGTCCTGGGATCGAGGCCCATATCGGGCTCTCTGCTCGGCGGAGAGCCTGCTTCCTCCTCTCTCTGCCTGCCTCTCTGCCTACTTGTGATCTCTCTCGCTCTGTCAAAATAAATAAATTAAAAATTAAAAAAAAAAAAAAACATTGCAGAAAAGACTAAAAGGTAAAATTCCCTTGTTTTCATGTCTGCGTTTGCTCCAAGATACTTTTCTCTCTTTTTTTAAGCGTGAGACATGAATTTTGACTAATAGTGTCACTGGTTACTTCAAAGGGTTGGACTATATTTACAAAACCAAAGTAATTAGTCACCGGTAACCAGATTCTAATGGCAGAACAACAGCCAAAAATAAAACAAAATAAAAACCAGGAAAATTCCTATAATGTCAAATCACTAGCTGTCATTTCCAAAGGCAAAAAACGATGACTTACTTCACCTTCTAACCCAGTAAAGAATTAACAGTGCGTATTATTACTCTAAAGGGGGAAGACCCTTGCTCATGAATGACACTGGACCATATAATTTATCATACAACGCAGACAAATAGCATAAACCAGAACAATCCTGGATAAACCAGGGGATGTGGTTATCCCACATATATTCAGTCTCTTCAGTTTTAGCATTGATTATGTACTGCTTTGTACTGTTATTTTGCTTCGTATATGAAGTCTTGTTCTACTTTTTAACTTATTAGCAAGTAAACTAATAAGCATCCCACTGAATGATTGGTAAGAATTGATATGTATTGATAGGAATTGAATGATAAATAGGAAGTAATAATAAGAATTCAATGTGTTTTTTTTTCTTTCTTGATTCATTAACAAAGACCTTAATCACTTTTAAGATTTTTCTGCCTCTGCCTCTAGACCATCAGCCTCTTAGTTGTAATTCTGTGGATTGTTGGGTTTTTCAATCTTCTTTGAAAGCTTTTGAAATTGCATTAAGACACACACACGGGACATCTCTGTCTGATTCTGGGAGGTCTGGATTGGCTACTAATTCTGTGGCCCAGAATGTCTGGCAACCTGTACCACTGAATTAATCAATTGTCTTACCATATTTTCAAAACGGATGGTCCTGTCCCTGGGGTTCTATTCTATTTCTCTTGGGATGAAGTTATAGTATAGTATGTAGTATATAGCGTCTAATGCTTGTTTGCTTGGCCTTCCATCCCAAACTGATTAACAAAAAGACAGATTTAAAGTGAGGCAGAATAAGACGGAACAATAATGACTTTTGGAGGAAAAAAACCTAATTAAAAGCTTTTTTTTTTCACGGAAGAACTCTTTTTTTGCTGGAATTTCTTTACTTGCCTTACTAAGTTTGAAAATGAAAAAAAAAATGATTCTGCACTTACTCTCCCATCCCCTTCAGAGTTGTATAACAAGAGTCTCAGTCTGCCAGAAAGATTGTTGGGGAGACAAATGCTTGAGCAAATCATTTACCATACAGCGTTGTAAGAACAACAGTAGACAGACTTATGATGATTCCTGGAGAGAGTGACAAGCTCTGTGAGGGTGGGAGTGTCAGGGCAGGTGGATCCTGATCTGGGTTTTGAGAGATGGATAAATCCATCATGAAACATAGGAATAAAAGGATCATGAAAGACTTGTGTAAGTGTAAAAGTTCCATAATTGAAGTGTTGGGTGTTGGAACTACTGTTAAAATTGATTTGTGTGGCTGGTTATGTTCTTTCACAGGAGGTATGAAACTATGACTGATCTCTTTATATACCACATGCTTGTATAAAAACTAGTCCAAATGGTATTTGAGTGATTTTGCTATCTTAATAACTATAACATTTTTTAAAAAGACACAAACATAGTTCACATAATAAAAATACATATATACAAATATATGAAATATACATTTTTAATGTATACCCACAATCAGATTCTCTTTTTTCTAGGTATCTTTTTTAAAAAACTGTTTAGATCTCCATGGAGGTGCCATATTTTGCCACAAAGTAAGGTCTTTGAGGTGCCTCACATTTATAAATCTGTGTCCAGAGATTATAACTTCCTTAGTGAACCATAAAACACATATGCTCAAGTAATTAAATGTACTTATGGGGTTAAAGCACACTTGAAACTCCCAAACAAGTTTGCAAGTACTTTTCCAGAGAACCACTTGCCTAAGAGAGATTATGCCAGTTCTCCACACAGCAGTGATTCGCACCATTAAACTCAGAATACCTGATGACTGGCTTCCCTCAACATGGAGATTTGATCCTTCGTTTGTCTGCGATGAGAATATATTGTTGAACTATGACTTGGGGATACTGTGAGTTAGTAAATGAGGGAAGTAAGAGTTTTAGTTTTCCTGGTTAAGATTTATCACCATTCTTTGATATTGCTATAACTAAATGTAGGGTGTCTTCCCATAATGGTTTGATTCTGGTTGGTTCTCAATGATCTAGACCCACTGGTAGTTTGTGTAGAGGATTGACCTGTAAACCTGAGGAAGATTCCTGGCTTTTCTCTTTGCTTGGTGCATGTGATGGCTCTGGTCCATGGCAGGAAGTGACTCTGGTCATCTTGGAGTGGGCTTATTCCCTTTGGTCAATTTTCCTAGCTTTACTGCCTCTAATGACTTTTTCTCACAACTCTGTAAAGCTCTTTCCATTCTTTAACCCTTTTCTTAGTGGAGAAAGAAGAGATGTAGTATAGCACCACCCTGTGGGAATTGGTACCCGGAAGACCAGTGCAAGAACATGCTGATAATTTTGTCTACTCTTACTATTGTCAGTAGTAAAGTCCTTGATTTCTGACCTAGGGGTCTCATGTCTTCTGCCAGGACCCATGAAACTGTGGCAGGCTAAAATGTTACTTTGCAAGTTGGGTTAAAATCTGACTCTATACAGTTTAATGACATTTCTTTTAGAAGACTCTCTGTGGTCTAATTTCTTTGCCCACCCATTACATATGGGTGTTTCCCAAAGTTCTGCCTCTGGCTCACTCCTTTTCTCTTTGCTCATCCTTTCCCTGGGTGATCTTATTTTGTCTCGTGTGTGGTTCTAAACAATAGAGAATGCCTTCCAAATCTGCATTTCTTGCCTCAAACTCTCATTTGAGCTCTGAACTCATATAACCAACTCTGATGCTCAGGGCACCTCAAACTTAACATGTCTCATACTAACTACTTATACCTGCCTGTGTGCTCACTTCCTTTAGGATCTTTATCTGAGTTGGTAGTATACCACTGCACACTTAAGTGATGGTCCTTGACTCCTGTCCTCCCATGAAACGCCCACATTTTAGTCCCTAGTACCACTGCTTTTCCTTCTTAAGTCATGTCACTTCCAGCTTTATTATCTCTGCTCCAGTTTGAGCCCCCACTGTTTAGTTCTCAGTCACAACAATAGTGTATTAGTCAGCATTATCCAGAGAAATAGAATTTTATATACAAAAAGTATATGTACTTATATCTATATATCTCCAATAGAAGCTAGGTAGCTAGCTAGATTTATTATGAAGAATTGGTTTATGTCTTTATAGAGGCTGGTAAGTTCGACATTTGTTGGTGTGGGAGACCTAGGAAGAGCCAGTATTTTAGTTCAAAGGCCATCAGGCAGGATGGAGCAATGTTACAGATGAAGTTCAAAGGCAGTTGGTTGGAGAATTCTTTCCTGCTTGAGGAAGGATTGGCTTTTTTATTCTATTCAGGCCTTCAACTGACTGGATGAAGCCTGCACGCAATTTGGAAGTAATCAGCTTTACTCAAGTCTACCCATTTAGGTGTTAATTTTCGCCCAAATACCCTCATAGAAACACCCAGAAGACTGTTTGACCAACTATCTGGGCACCTTATGGCATAGTCAAGTTGACATATAAAATCAAACATCCTAAATGGTCTCCCTGTTTTCACTTTTGTTCCTTTCAAATTTGTCCTCCAGAGGCACCTATTCAAAAGACAAATCAGACCACATGGCTCTTCTACTTTAAACTGTTCAGTGATTCCATATTACCTCTAGAATAAAGTCCATACTGCTAAACTCAGCTAACATGTAAAGAGTTATGTTCTTGCTTTGCCCATATCACTGCAAATTAATTTCTTGCCACCCCTCACCTGACATACTGTGATCTTTTGCGACACTTAGTGTTATAATTCCTTGGACACATAAGGCCAAGACTTTTGCTTTCCTTCTAAGTGGAATTCTTTCCTGCTCCCCTGGCACTTGGCCTGATTCCCACTGCTGACTGACTCAAAGGTAATTCAGAGGTAAACCCGAGGAAGAGTCCTGGCTTTCTCTGATTCCCCAGGTTCCTCTTTTGTGCATAATATGCTGTCCCTATTTTTATCATAGCTTTACTGCACTATATTAAAATAACTGTTTGTCAGTCTAAACATGGGACTGACCAACCTCTTTTCTAAGGGAAGAGTCTATGTCTTATTTATCTTTGTAACGTCAGTGTCTGAATAGTGTCTGACATAGTGTTGCTCAATAAACATTGACTGATCCACTGACTGACTTGAAGTCCATAAAAACTCCATTTTGGAATGGGATGGAGAAAATAAAGGAAGAGAAAAACAGACTTGCTTAATGAAAACAAAAACTAAAACAAAAATTAAAGGCACCATAAAATTTTAGATTTTTTGAGAAAGTAACTTTAAACAACTTTTAACAAGTCAAGAGCTTCTTGTTGAGCATTAAGAGCAATTGTAAGGTGGCACCTGGCTGGCTTGGTTGGTGGAGCATATGAGTCTTGATCTTGGGGTTGTGAGTTTGAGCCCCATGTTGGGTGTAGAGATTACTTAAAAATAAAGTTTTTTTTTAAAAAAAGAATACTTTTTGGACCAGAGGCTGTGTGTGATTCTCTTCATCATGATCACAAGGCCATTTCTGTCTCTGCTAGACATCCACAGAAGGTTGGGGTTGTAGTGCAGGGATAAGCCTGAGAACTTAGGATGGTGATAAGTGGTTGTTGTCACACTAGCAGGTAAGATCAGCTGACAGTTCAAAAATTATTGTTAATCATTATTATTGTTATTTTTGGAAGATTTCAAATGCCTGAGAACACTATAATTAGTTTTGTGTGTGTGTGTGTGTGTGTGTGTGACTTCCACTTAATACAGAGGTATTTTTGCTTCAAGGCACTATTTAGTCCATACACCATATTCTGGGCACCTGAAACCATGGCAACCACGATTTCTGATCATTTGTAGGCAATTTAATTTGGCTTGAACATTTAGAGGCATTATTTTGCCAGTTATTTCTGGAAATGGTTTTAAAAACACTTCCAAAGGCATTATCTTTTTTTTTTTTTAAGATTCTAAAGGTAGAAAATGATTTATAGCCGTAAGTTTATCTGTTTGCTTATGGACCATTTACTTAGACTTTGAAATAGGGCTCAAAGAATGTAGTAGGGCAGAGACAGGTATTATCTTTTATTTTATTTTATTTTTTAAAAAAGATATAATTTATTTTAGAGAGAGAGAAAGAGAGAGAGAGAGAGAGAGAGAGCATGAGCTGGAGGAGCAGAGAGAGAGGGAGAGAGAATCTCAGGCAGATGTAGCACTGAGGGCAGAGCCCGATGCTTGGCTCAATCTCATGATCCTGAGATCATGACCTGAGCTGAAACCAAGAATCAGCAGCTTAACCCACTGCGTAATGCCCCTTTCTCATTTTCCTCTAAGTTAACAACACCCTGGAGAGTACTTTTTTTTTTAAAGATTTTATTTATTTATTTGAGAGAGAGAGAATGAGTCTGAGTGGGGGAAGGGGTGGAGGGAGAGGGAGAAGCCGGCTCCCCGCTGAGCAGGGAGCCTGATGTAAGGCTAAATCCCAGGACCCTGGGATCATGACCTGACCAGAAGGCAGACACTTAACTGCCTGAGCCACCCAGGTGCTCCTCAAGTACTTTTAAATCCTCACGTGCAAACTGAGATAAAGAAAGACAGTTACTGATGGTTTTACATGTGTGTTGGAAAGTAGGATGGTACCATTATTTTTTAAAGCTTTTAACTACAGGAAAAAAGTATGTCCAATTTCTAACAAACATCTTTTTTTTTATCCAGTATCACTGTAGCTTTTCCATATATATTAGCTGAGTCATCTATAGGTTATGAAGACTGGTGTCACAAACTAACAGGCTGAGTTTGGGTCATAAAAGCTCAAGAGGAACTAATGTCCCTCACAGGCTCCTCACATTTGGAATTTAGAAGCTTCCATTCAGAATGACTCAAGATAAATTCCCCACATGTGTCAAAACTTGTGGATATATAAAGAAATTTTTCTTCTATCCAAAGACAGTTTTGTTTTCTTATAGTCAGTGGGTGGGGGAGTGCTAGTACTTCTTGTTGATAAAATATTTATAAGGCAATATTTTCAAAGTTATACAATTGAGATGGTAAACACATTTATATGAAATTTAATGAGGCCAAGTGGGAATGTAGTAAAATATCTTCTTAGAAATCTTGGCAAGTTAAAATGGAGATTAAGATTCTAAGTCATTTTAAAATAGGATTCAATAATTTGTTATTCTTCAACCCTTTTGTAATTGTAGTGGGGAGTCATACAAAAAGTATAAATACTAAGGCTCCTTATGCTGATATTTGTTTGGCTTGTCAGTGTCTCTAGAGCTTCTTTTTCTTTGTTCAGACCATACACTTGGCTAAATGTTATTGTTTGCATTTTAATAATACACTGGGTTTGTTAGTGGCAGAAATATCTTTATAAATAAATCAGAAGAAATTTTAAGATGTTTCATTTCTGTATGTAAACATCTTTTGGCACAAAGAGCCCCATGTCATCAACAGAACTTTCATACTATGGTAGAGTTTTGTAATATGCAGTAAGGAAGCATTAGTAATTGGGCAGACAGTGCAAGGAGTCTTGGTCTAAGAAGACAATCCTCCATGGGGCTGATGCCCTTCTAAACAAATTCTATTAAGAACTGAGGTTTTTAATTTTTTTTTTATTTCCAGATCATCCTCTACATTGTAAGTGAAACCCATACCTTAAATATAAAATTGGCTGGTATAAGTTATTTTAAAAAGTTCACTTTGATTTTTGAAGCAAGATTGTATGGTAGACTTTTCATCCTGCATTTTATTTATTCGTTTAAAAGATTTTATTCATTTATTTATTTTAGAGGGGGGAGGGATGGGGAGAGAGTGCACACGCGACCCAGAGGAGGGAGAGGAAGAGAGAATCCTGAACAGACTCTGCACTGAGCATGGAGCCCATGTGGTGCTCAGTCACATGACCCCTAGATCATGACCTGATCCAAAATCAAGAGTCAGATGCCCAACCGACTGAGCCACCCAGGCACCTCTCGTCCTGCATTTTACAAGCTCCCCCCACTTCCCACCTCTTAAGAAACTTAGCTTCTGTCTGCCTTACTATCCCCAATGTGCTTGGGGACCTGGTTTCCCTGAGTGTGTCTAGGATGCTCCCTGTTTGCCTGGCCATCCTTGTAAGTCCCGCTAAACTCAGCTGCCTTATGGGAAGAGGAGCTTGATGTTTTTTTCTCTGAGCAGCACTGGACAGTGGAATGCATACTGACCAATGCTGCTGCATAGCATCTCTTGGGTCCTGCTTACAGAAAGGCTTCCTTTTGGCTGGACCGATGATTAAAAATTCAGTATCCTGAGGACCTGAGGCTGCCACATTACACCTTCTCCCCCACCTTGACTTCTCAACCATTGTTACATATTGCCTGCAGTATTGAGAAAGATTTATCTTCCTTCTTTGGCTAGAGGTACTCCCTTTCTTTCCTATTGGATTTGAGAAGTTGGAAACAGGCATCAAACCCCACTTGTCCTTGTATTGTGTTCTATAAGTCTGTGTTCCTGTGTAAGGGTAAAAAAGAACCTGCTTGTGGTCTTAGTTGGGACCTAGAAAATTCATCTTAAATCAGGCTCATTCGTTCTGCCTGATATGGTCACTGTGAACTCATTCCATTCATTACCTAATTTCTCAGTTCTCTTCTTAATGGGTCAGCTCTTTTCCTTCTGATTTCTGTGGGTACATGACATCAGAAGTCACACAAATGATTACAAAGTAGGTGAGAGGGAAAGCTCTATTTCTTCAATAGAACTTCCTTTTTAAGCCACTTTTCTCACTTGGTAGTGAAAAACAATCTTGTCACCTTTATGTATTCTAGTCAACTGCATTTTAAATGTTTCTTTTGTGTAAATATTCAGTCATATTTGCATATTATTATCTTAGCTGTTCTGAGCTCTGTTTCCCAGCTTTCTTTTTCCCTACTCTTGGTCCTGCTTCTGTTTCGCTGGGCTCAAGGTTCCATTAGCTGGCAGTGGTAGGAAGAGAGGGAGTTTGCTTATGTGGATAGTGTATGGTGTGGCAGCCTAAAGGCCGGTCCATTCCCTAGTCTCATTTCTTGCCCAGATGCCAGTGCAGTCCAGCTGTTGATGTCCACAGTTGAATCTCTAGACATGGAGGATGCCCGGCATTGACTCTTTTGTTTGTCATGGTAGATGATCTTCTGTGTCCATCTGGTGCCTTTTACAGCATAATGCAGGGGATCCTGTAGAGGCAGCACTGCCTCCCCTCCCCTCTTTTCAAGTTTTTGCTAGTGTGGTTCTCTTCATTCCTTTTTTTTTTTTTTAAAGAGAAGTATGCCTTTATTTTCTTGTTTCACAAATAAAGTTGGCTGAATTGGTTGCTTTTTGGTGATTAGTCAAGGAGACCAAATCCCATATCCTTGTCCAACTCCTCCTGACTCTTCCTTTGTATCACCCTTGGCTGGGACTATGGCAGGAGCAGTGCAGCAGTGGTGGCCATAGCCACAGGGGCAGTAGCCACAAAGGCAGAAGGATCAGCCAAGAAGGCCTGGATTTGCCACTTTGCAGCAAGTGGGACGGTGTCATCAGCCTCCGCAGACAAAGCCAGGACCCACTTGTATCCATTAATGATAGAAAGGGGCACAGATGCAATAGTTGGATAGCTTGTCTGCAAACATACACTGACAATATTGCGGACACTGTCCGGGAAGTGAGAATGCAGTTTCCTCAGTGATGTCAGGCACTTGAGGGTTGTAGATGCTGCCATTGTCAAACACGTGCTGGATGATCAGCTCAAAGGAGAAGGGGGAGATGTTCAGCATGTTCAGCAGTGTGGTTTGCTGGCCCCCATTTTGTCTCTAGTCTTGATCAGCTGCATATCATCCAGGATTTTAGTCATGCCCCTGAAGATTTTCGTGGTGATGCTTAAAGCCTGGAAGATGGAAGACTTCTTGGGCCCCAGACCAGTGTTCTGGGCTGGCATGGTGACTTCACATTGCGCTATGGCACCAGCTGGCACCTTACTGGCCAGCAGCATTCCCCTGATCTCAGTGAGATCCTCCTTGGTGAGCACAAAGCATACATTCCCCCAGATGGGAGGCAAGAGTTTCTCCAGAGCTGGCTTGTTCTCCAAATGCCCTTGGATGGGGCTTGTGCATCATGGTGTTCTTGCCCATTCGCACTACAGCCTTTCCCCGGAGGGACATGAGAATATGCTGCGTCTACTTGGAACCTACATCATGTGCTCCCACAGAGAAGCATTTTGGATAATCATCTAAAAGTTGGATGATCTTAAGGAAGTAGTTGGACTTCCAGCTGGCCCTGTCTTCCCTGAGCATCATGGTGCTGTGTCAGGGATTGTCACATAGGGATTAAAGACAATGTTACTCTCATGAGGATGCCTGGAGAGACTGCCTCATTCTTTTGGCTGGCCTCTTTTGGGGCTAACAAGCTGAATCATCTTACCAGATACTTTCAAGTGCCTATTCTAAGTTCACAAAAAACCTGGAAATCCCCACTCCCTCAGACTTCCTGCTTAGGAAACCAGAAGTGATGGTTACTTGTTCCTTCTCCTGCTGACCCTTTTCCCAGGCCTGCCTGGGATCCTACCAGGTCTGCTACTTAACCACAGAAGTGGTTGGCTGTCTCCTCTATTCAAAATCACCCTCACATTTCTGGGGAGATGGTCTTAGGCACCCACCTTCCCCTTGGGATTACAGTAGGAAGTGAGGAGTGGGGGTGTCCCAAATATGTGTTTTATTTTTTTTTTCTTACGTATGATTTCCCAACTTGTGTATTTTGTCCTCTGGAAGAAAAGGATAGAAACATAGAATAAATCTTCGTGTCCTCTCCTGTCTGTTTTTATCATACAACTAGCTAGATGTGCACTGTTCAGTTTGTAATCTGAGCCTGTGTGAGTGTGTGCAAGTGTGTCTGTATGAGTATGTGTGTGTGATGGGTGTTTGTTTTGCAAGTAGGGAGTTGTTAAGGGGAGGAGGGAAGCTGAAATCATCACTCTGTGTTTCAAGTTGCGGGTTGATAGGGATGACCCATTAGGGAGAGAATACTTGATATATGGAGAGGGGAGAGCATTGCTGGAATGATTCCTTACATAGGAAGAAGGGATGGCAGCTAGTGCTCCATTGGTCTTCGGACCTTTTGACTTTTGTTTTTCAGCTGAAAGTTTCCTGCCTTGTTCAGTCTTGCCCGATTATTGCTTTGGGTGTTCTGAATAGTGTAGCAGAGTCCTTAAGTTAGGAATCAGAGAAGAGATCAAAACTTTTGAGAGGTCCATATTTTGGACTTCCTAGATTTTTCACAACAGCTTTGTGTTATGAGTTTGAAGTAGTAATATTCAACCAGGAGAAAGCAATAAAAGCACACAGATAATCACGGTTAGGTTTGTAGATTGATTTGTTTTCCTGAACAAAAATGCAAACTTCTCCCATAATGGTAATTGTTAGTGCTGGAGTTGGGACAGCATTTGGGGCATGGACTCAGGATAAGTGTAGAGGACCAGAGGGTCAACATCAGAACAAGTTAGAGAGTGTCTTATTGAAAATTATATTATTTTAAAGGCCAGTGAGTTGTAAAGTCACATTGAAGGATATTATCACAACTCCCTGAACTTGTAAATTATGCAGTAGTCTTTCCTGTCTGGGATGAACATGTGCGTCTGTGCTTTGCTTTCCAAGAATGAAAATTATGCTTGTTTTACAACTGCATAAAGCTTAGCATAATTGAATATGCAGGTAACTGCTTTAAAATACTGTTCTACGAAAATGTTATCATTCTGAGCTCAGAAAGAAAGGGGTAGGAAATCTCCTTAGGCTTCATTTGCGGAATACATAGAGACCTTAATAGACTATTTAGACATATCAAGAGTCAGAAGTGGGTTTCTTTTAGTGGAGGGATATCACAGACCAATAGGGCTGACATCAGAATGTTGGGAAGACACATGAGGGAACATCCAGTAAAGAATATGGTAATGTTAGCAAAAGACAAAGGTGTCCAGGTGGAATGAAAGAGGATGTAGGCAGAGTGGGGTTGGAAGTTGAAGACCAGAGGGGAGGGTGGAACAGAGGTAGAGGGTAATACCAAAAAGGGGCCACGTGTCCAGTGGGAAAGGCAAGCCTGACAGGTCTCACAGGTGGAAACAAAATGTTAGCCAGAAGCCTGTAGAGAGGTTACAAGTAAACTGGTTAGAATTCAGGCAAGAAATTCACTAACGCTTGGGCATGAGATGCACCAAGTAACCTGAGCTCAAAATAGGATTCCAAGCTCAAAACATTCTAAGACAGAGACCAGATATGGTCTTGGTTTGATGGAGATAAATAGGTTAATGTGGCTAAAGTGAATAATGTGGTCAAGTTATTCTAACACTTGACTCTTTAGAATATTTCACACACATACATGGAAGACTGAAAAATTAAAGAACAGAACATAAAATCTCTTAGAAGTAGAAGGAAAATATGAATGATTTCATTTACTTTTTGCTTCTGTATGCTTTCTAAATTGTCTTCAATGAATATGTTATTTAAAAAAATATATAAAAATTTAAAAAAATTGAGCCAAATGAATCGCAGTGTATTTGCAGAGAGTTTGAGAATTTGGTATTTTGTTTGGTGACTGGCGACTGATCTGCCTAGAAGGGGCACAAATGTAAAACTAAATTATTTCAGGACAAAATAAATTCTCTTGGAATTATGTAAATTTCCATATTCAGTTTGCTTGCCTTTTATTATCTAGCGGAAATTTCTTAATGGACTGGTAGAACAACCACTTTCTTCTGAAACAGTCATTTAGGTTGGTTCTATCTGGGACAAGACAAAATAAGACTTGGAAATTATTGAACTGAGGTGATTAATTGGAAGGATTCAAACTGAATAAATTAAGATTGGACCCCAATCCCTGTACTCAGCTGGATACTTTTTATTGGCCAATTGAGCCCATAATGGGATAATGGAATAAGAAGAATGTTGGGCTTTGTTTTTTGGTTCATTTTGCAAATGAGAAAAGCCTTAGGCAAAATTCCTTTTGTTCTTAACGCCAAAATATTTCATCATTAACTCAACATAAAATGGATTAGATAATAATTTTTAAAAAACACTGGACCAATAAACCTTGTAATTTTTTAAAACCTTGTAAAATTTAAAAATATTTCCTGTCCCAAATATTTCATTAACCCCAATGATTTAAATAGAGCCAAAGATATTAATAATGAAAAGATAAACAAATCCTCCTCAGTTAAAGCTTTTATTCATACCTCAGGAATTGGTTTATAAGAAAATAAATATTTGGTTACATGAGTGAAATTGACTATTCAGATGTATTACACACACATATACGTGACTAATTTCAATTCTCTGGTCCAGTTGGAAAGCTGTTTGAATAGTAGTCATGATATTAACCTGTTCTTGTTCATGTGCGTCCTCTGAATTTTGGAAAGGCAGAGTTGCATTAGGACAGTAATTGGGTGGTTTGGCCACAGACTTGGATGTGAGATAACTCACATGCTGTGTCTTTAATTAATGCAAGGCCAGTTATGTTTAGCAAGGGCTTACAAATGGGCCATTGTCATGTTCAGTAGAGTCATACCACCCTTACCCATGGGTTGGGTGGATAAAGATCATAAAGGAGCCCCTAAAGAATATAATGATGCTAAATAGACCTTAAATGTGCTATTCCCCACATAAGCACCGATTGAGGTTGTAATATGGAATTTATCAGGACTCTGCTAATTACAAATCCTTTCCACTCTGTGCTAGAGTGACATAATGAACCTCGTTTAATATTGTCATTAATGTGCTGTGAGCCCAGTGATTACTCCCATCCATAAATACTCTCAGTGTGACCCCTAGGTGGGCGGCGGACATGCATGTTTTTTGATTCAGTTATTTGCTCTGTCATGAAGGCTTTGGATGAATTTATTCAGGCTGAATGGAATTTAGTTGTTAGGAGGACAGGTCTGGGATGGTTAGGCCAAAGTAGCAGCTTTCATTTATGTTTTCCCATCTTTAGTGTTCCACTTAACAGATAAAACTCCTGATGACTCCAGCCCAGAAGTATAGTTGTGCCATTTTTTCCTTGTTGGTCTCCCATAGATTCCTGCAGGCTCTCTTGCTTCTAGATGGTGGTTGTGAGACTGCTCTAGTCACTCCTCTTTTACCAGTGTGGGGCACTGAGCCCCAGCATCCACTGCCTGCTGCGGCCTTGGCTCCCTTGTAGCTCTGTCACTGATGTTGGTACTGGCGCATTGACTGGGTGTAGGCCCTGAGCCTGGCAGAGAACTTGAGTCATTAGAATGGCTTCCCTAAACTTCCATTCCAAAGTGGGGTGTCCTTTCCTTTTCTTTTTCTTTTCAGGAGGTTATGCTGCTCAGGCCCAGGGTCCAGGCTACATGGAATCCCACAGAAGCCCTGGGCCCTTTCTGTGTGATCTTTTATTTTTTGTTCTAAGCAACTGGTAGAATCTAAACAAGTTTGTCTTCATGCCTTCCCCGTGTCCTTCTGCATCTGTCCATTTAGGATCAACTCTCAGATTCCCTAACCAGTGAGTGCAGAGCTGGCAGAGATGCCCACAATAGCTTCTTGTGCACAGCTGCTATGAGCTGACACCAACTCACCACTGTTTATGGGTATCTCACACTTTGTGTTGTGCTCCTAATTCCAATTAGAAAGAAAGTTAAAATTCATGGGAGTCAACAGCACAAAAGTGTACCTTTCTTAATGCAGCAGGAATGGTCCAGAAAGTTGCACCTGAATAGAATATTTATTAATCATAAGGGAGGTCATTATTTCAGAGAAAACTGTATTGAAAAGCTTAGTAAAGCAAATATTTTGAAAAAAAATATATTTTTCAAAATAAACCATGTCTCCTGATTTATCTGATTTATACACTTGGAGTTTATGTTTCACATTTTCTTTAAAGTAATATATCCCTATAAAACTAAAAAAAACCAACTTAGTTTTATGGGGGCCTGGGGCTTGAGCAGGGAGCTCTGAAGAGTCTTTCATTTTTTTCAGTTGTCTTCTTCCCTTCAGATGGAAAGTTGACTGGTTTCTTTGGCAGGTTTTGACAGGTGCCTAGGAGTCACCTGCAAGGACATGTTGTTTTCTGTGGGAGAATCTGCATTTCTGTTTCATCATGTACAGCCCCTGTTTCCTTTGAACAGAGGCATAAGGAAGTAGGAAAGCTGGATTTGGGTGCTGGTTCTACTCTAGATGGCTGCATGTTTTGAACTAATCAGATGGCCTCTCTGAGTCTTCTTTTTTAAATCAGTGAAGTGAGAAGAGTCTGCCTAAAGATTGCTAAATTTGGATCTGGCGGTGCAATTAAAAAAAACAAAAATAAATGTGAGTGTCCATCTTTGAAACCACCACCAAATCATGAATTTCTCTATTCACATTCAAATGCTAACTGCGAAGGACATATGTGAATTTATGAAGGCAAAAAATGGCACAGGACTTTTGGGAAACTTACATATTTAATAGAACTAAACGATTCATGGCCAGTAGTGGCAAACTGCATTCTTGAGTAATGGTGGAATATATTTTCTCAGGTGATAGCTTAAATTCAGTTCAACTGGGACTTAATTAAGGAATGCTGTCTATAGTCATGAGCAATTCTGTGGAATAAAATCACTGAAGAAATAGAAATTCTCCAGAAAGCAATGCTAGTCTTTGGCATTGGAGGGAGGAATAATCTGGTTTAGTTAGTTTGGGTTCTTAAATTTGAAGGAGATTTAGGGCTCTTTTGAATGGACCAGGGGTGAATCCCAGTGGCGTTGGCCTCTCGGAAAGAGCCAGGGAAGTTGATTTTGTGTCTGGGCTGTTGGGCAAGTTCCCGAAACCAATTTTCTGCTGGAAACAGTGTGTATCCTTCTGGCTACAAGCTGCTTGAGCAATGAGCTGTCACATTTCAATGCAGAAACCTTTTGTTTGGCAACGAGATAATTTTAGTTCTTATTCTATCAGGAATCTATTTAGAAATTCAGCATAAATGCATTTGGAGTATACTAGCTTCTTCATAGGGAACTTAAGGTCCAGAGCAAATCATAGTGTGTGTGTGTGTGTGCGCGTGCGTGTGCGTGTGTGTGTTTCTTCTTTCTCCTCTGCCCCTCCTTCCCTATGCCATGTTTTGATAGAGGAAAAAGAAGACCGAGGGCAACCTTGAAAGGTGGCTCCCAAAGCACAGTATACGCAGAGTGCAGGGAAGCACATCCATTCCTTGCCTTATCGATGGAGGTCAGAGCATGATTTGGAAGCTGAATCTGTGTGTATCTGTTGCTGAGGTTTTGTTGGGATCTACTGGCTTTTGAACTAAATAAGCTTTATCAGCTTTCTCAGCTTTAAACATCTAAGATACTAAGACAAAACTGAAGTAGTATAAGAGATGTGCTTGGGTTAAAATTGTTCAGTGGTCTACAAAGACAGACCTTCCAATCCTCTTTTTTTTTTTACCTTTGGTTTTTATAGTATAAAATATTGCCCATTTGTTCTTACATGCGACTAGAATGGCATTCAAGCACATTTTCCAATATCATTTCGTGATACTCTATTGCTTAGGCAAGGAAAAACAGAGACAACAAAATTACATTGCTTTTAAGATGGCTTAGATGCATGTCTTCGAACATAGAGCTTTGTGTAGAATGTAATCTGAACAGAATCATGGTGTCTTCCTTCCTTTGCAGGAAATTCCTATTCACTTACCTTTATTTATGTACCAATAGAGACCAAACTGCAGCTTTTCTTCACATTTCCTGATATTTTCTCTGTTCATCTAACCCTTTTGAATTCAACAGCCCTTTTGAATTCAACAGAGCGTGTAATTATTGCACCATATAGAAACAGTTGGGGGAAACAAATGGCATAGTGCAAAAGGTGTAATTTTTGGTGGTAAGTCATCCAGAAAAACGTGGAAAGAATGTTCAATTTATTTTAAATATCTTAATACCATTGCCTTTTTTTCCTTTCAGTTGTGCACATTAAATTCTTTGTGTGACACATGAAGAATTATTAAACACAAGCTTATATAAAAATCCCATAGAAGTTGCTGTAAAAATTGAAACGTTCCAATTTAAATGACAGTAGGAAACCAGCAGGATTTTAGGCATTTATTTTCTTGGTTCAGGTACGTGACCATAACTAGACCCAAGACATTTTCATTTGTCAGCAGCTCAAACAACTTCTTATGTTCTTCAATCTTAGAAAGATACAAAGGTGAGATTCTGGCCTTATTGATCTCCAGCATGAAGTTAAGAGTGTGTGCACATGTGCAGGTGCGTATGTTTGTGTGGTGGTAGAATGGAAATACTACCAACACTTTGATGTTAATTTTATCCGAAAGTCTGATGTATAGAATATAGGACTGTATCAGTGTGCAAATAATGCACTCACAGTCATGTTATCACATGTATGTTTGTGTATATGTATACCTTGTAAATTTATAAATAGCATACTGACATTTAATTCGGGAGTTAAGACTTTCAAAATAAGCGGAAGTATAATAAATGGGGAGGCATTATTTTGAAGTGCCTACTTCATTTTTTAGGCTCTTCGGCTTCTATTAAATCCCAGTGCTCACCTATGGATTTCTCCCATATTTTAGCTCAGGTGCTCTCAACACTGGATTCAAAAGAATCATCTAGGGAATTTAAAAAAAAAATTCTAACGCCAAGACTTCATCTCTGGAGATTCTCATGTAATTGGTCTGGGAGTGGGGCTGGGCATTGCTAATTTCTAAAAGCTCCCTTGATGAATCTAATGTGCAGTCAGGGTTGACAGCTACTGCTTTAGCCATGTGTTGACAAGCAGTTACGGGCAATATCTGACAACCACCACGCGGTGATCTTGAGTTCCCAGGGATCTTTCCTGCCATGGTGACTGTGGAGACCTAGAAAAGCTGAGGTCTGCAAAAGGGTGCCATCTCTAGTTTCAGGCAAAAAGAACCAGGAAAGGCAATGCAATGGAAATGACTCAGGATGGATTAGGCATTCGGTGATGAGCACAAGGTTATAAGCCGAGGGGGAGTCCGGCCTTGAGCCCAGGTCTTCTGTAGTGAGAGGGTTGAATGTGAGCCTCTGGAGTCGGACTGCAGGCATGGGTATGTTGGTTCTCACGTTAACTGGCTGGTTGAGTGATGATGGGGATGTCATTTATTTGTCAGTCTGGTAAAGACTTTGGAACTCTTCACTTTTGAGCCAGTTATGTTTGGGGAAGAAAAATATAGCACCACTCTCAGTCTTATGTGGTGGGTCTTAGTTAATTAATGTCTTTTGGCCAAAGTTTTTATACCTATAAAACAGAGATAATTATAATTATGCCTACTTATAGCTTGTTTGGTTGAGAGGATTAAGTGATGTAATAAGTGTAAAACCACTTGTGATAATACCTTACACATAGTATCTCCTCAATACTATTGTGATTTTTATCATTACTATTTTTGTTATTTGACTGCCCATTCTATTCTCTTTCTATTTTACTATGCCACTTACTCAGATTCTGTATATAAATCTTAATTTTTTTCTCATGATCCGGAATCTTTTGTTCCTAGGAGAGGACACTAAATCAGATTATTTTCCTTAACACTTAATCTGAATGATGGGTTATTTTTCCATTTTCTTTAATGACAATTCCTTGGATGGCTTCAGTTGCCTTTTCTCCTAAGCCAGCTATAGATTTAGAAAATATGTTTCTTATTGCTTCATTTTCCTTATGTACTAGAAATAAAAGAGGTTAGGTGTAAATAGAGTTAATATACATTTATGTAAGTGCTTTGAAAATACAACTGTTGCCGTAATAATATTAACTATTATATGCTGCTTACTAAATGCCCTGTATAATTTAAAGTGTTTCACATAAAATATTTTAAAAACTTTTTACTATGGAAAATTCTAAACACAAACAGGAGTATCTGTGGATGGAGAGTGTATGAACCTCCACATAGTTATGTTTCATTTTTAACTATTATTCCCTCATGGCCAGTTTTGTTTTGTCTATAGCCCTTCAATGCCACTATCTTAATATCATTGTTCTCTAAGTTCAATATGCATCTCAAAAAGATAAAGACTTTCGAAAAAAGATTCTCACGTACCAATATCACACACAAATGTAACACTTATAAAAAACTTACGTGTTCAGAAATTTTAGTATCCCTATTTTACAGATGAAAACAATCAAGACATAGAGACATTAAGTAACTTCCCCAAGGTCACATAGCTAGTAAGTAACAGAGGTGGAAGCTGAAACCTGGTGGTCTGGCTACATGGTCTGTGTTTTTAACCACTTTGATGTCCCAGCCTCTCAAATGAAAATAATGCAGTGTACAATAATTTTTTCTCAATGTATGTGAGGTTTCAGCATTCTTAATGTCATAATTTGATAGGTGTTCTATTGGGCATGATGATCCAAGTTTTCTCTCTGCAGTTGCATGGAGTTAATTTAGGTTTCAGACAGACTTGGGTTTGAATTCTGCCTCCATCTCTTATTAGCCATGGACTTTGTGCCCATTATGTATCCTCTTTAAACTCCAGTTCTGTTGTCTACTATGTGATGGTATAACAATACCTACCTCATGAAGTGGTTGTGGGCTGATGTATGCAGAATGTTCTGCAGTGCCTGGCACATGAGTACTTACACACTATAATATGGGTACATAAATTAGGTTCTTAAGTATCTCTAGGAAGACAGGTGTATATTTCCAAATGTTTGTAGTATTTAAGTATTTAAATGCTAACATTCAGAAGTGGTTGTTTTTTGTTTTTAGAGAGAGCATGCACACACGGTTGCGGGGAGGCAAAGGGAGAGGGAGAGAGGGAATCAAACAGGTTCCAAGCTCTGGGTGGGTCCTGACACGGGTCTCGATCTCACAATCCTGAGATTGTGACCTGAGTCGAAATCAAGAGTTGATGGGGCGCCTAGGTGGCTCAGTGGGTTAAAGCCTCTGCCTTCAGCTCAGGTCATGATCTCAGGGTCCTGGGATCGAGCCCCTCATCGGGCTCCCTGCTCAGCAGGGAGCCTGCTTCCTCCTCTCTTTGCCTGCCTCTCTGCCTACTTGTGATCTCTCTTTCTCTGTCATATAAATAAATAAAATCTTAAAAAAGAAAAAAAAGAAATCAAGAGTTGGATCCTTAACTGACTGAGCCACCCAGGCACCCTCCCCCTCTTTTTTAAACCTTTGAATGACATGGTGTACTTGGTTAGATTGATTCTCCTGACTTGATTGGTGAGGCAGCGGTCCCTTAAATGGTCAAGAAGTGCCTTGATGAAGACTGAGTGCAGCTGATTTAGAAATGCCTCCTCATTTACAACTGGGAAGCTGTGGCTTTGTTAAAGCAAAATAAATGTTTTAATATATTAGCTCATATAAGCAAAGGAACATGATTTTCAATGAATGATGCCTCTCTCTTTGAGCTATTGTAAAGTCATTTGTCAACGTCCATCTTCAGAATACAGTGAACACTCTCACAGAGCATACATGTACATCGTCTGTTGCTGGCTTTTCCTGCTCCAGCCTTCAGCTGGAACCCACACTATGAACTATAGAATGAAGTGTGAAGAGTGTTAATACCTGGGGAGTGTAAATGTGTGTGTGTGGATGAGCGTGGGAGTGTGGGAGTCCCTGTGTGTAACTGCTTTCTACAATTAAATATAAATTGTTTCTTAATTACCTAGTATTTTGCAATTTATGTGCATTCCTTTATATCACTAGTTTCAATAATCGAGGGTTGATCATACACAGACTTAGTTTAGGGTATTTTTCCTCTGCTCTGTAACATCTGATATTTAGAAACTATATCCCCTTCTAGGTCTTTTTTATTTTTTCCGTGTTCCTATTAGTGCTTTCCAGGATTTATTTTGAACAATTCAACCTTGTCAAAGAAGAATCATGCTTTCTCAATATTGTACTTAATTGTGTGCACTGTTACTTCTAACCCGTGTGATTTATATACCTTGCACACTTTGTCAACAATGGCATTCCTTTTCATATTCCCACTAGGTAAGAATAACACCTTATAACCTTGTTTGCTCTCCTCTCCTTTCTCTCCTTTGTTAGGTAAAAATGAAAGGGTTATTTTGATTTATAAGTAGCAACTTAGCTTGGCTCTCACCTTCAAGATATCCTTGCACAGTGAAGAATACAAATATATTTTGCTCTATAAACATTATATTAGAGAATTTTCTTTGCATGTCCTAGAACTTTCTGCCCCCTGCTTTAGAATCCCTCCCTTGCCATGGAAAGGGAGAGGTGTAGAGGATGTGGCTTGTAGGAAATTCTCTGTTAAAGCCAGGTTTCTGGCCCCCAGCAATGTATATTTGGGGGACTGTTGCTTGCCTCTCCTGTAGTTGTGACAAGGTAATAATTCAATGTTGCCTGATCAAACACTTGACAGGGCTTGGATGTCAGGCCAGCCTTTTAGAATTTTGCATTGACAATTTCTGGATGAAATAAATTCTGCAAATTATATTCAGTCCTGGGAACTTGATCCTGGGCATAAAATTAGAAAATTGGAAATAGTTTGTACTTGCATGAGGTTGGTTTTGCATTCAGCTGATGTTTGTTTGTTTCTTTCTATCTATCCATCCCTATCTTTTTACAGTCACTTTATTGAAGGTGATACATTTTATACAATAAAATGCATCAATTTTAGGTAGAATTCATTGACAAATGTATTTATTGAAGTAACCACCACCCTAACTAATTTATAGAACATTTCCGTTATGCCTGATTTTTTCTTATGCCCCTTTCAAGGTGATAAGAACACCTTCAGAGACTGTCATTCTTAAATGCAGACACATCATCAAAACCCAGTTGTAACTGTGTGGCTAAGACTAGCTTTAACAAAAGCAACATTCACTATAATTACTTTATTGTGAGTAGAAACATGCAGGCACTAAAGGAGTTGCTCCTCTTGACTGGCAGCTCAGAGGAGGAGGGGAGGAAAGGGTGGAAGTGATGGATGTTGGGCAGCAGCTTATCTACGGCAGTTAACTCAAGGTGCTGGCCTTGGCTTTGAGGGACCTGGTTTTCTGTGCTTTAGCAAAAGGGATGAATTACGGTCGACATCTGCAATGAAGGACAAAAAGATGACCCAAAGGGAAAAATATCACATGTAGTAGAGGTCAGAGAGCCTTGCTGAATTGTTATTCAATAAATGCAAGATTGGTAATTGCTATTCAACAAATGAAGGTTTGGTGCAGAGACCAAAGGCAGCTGCCAGGGAGTCAAAAGATGTTAAAGGTATGTGTTCCCGGGAATTATTTTGGGAGAGTATGCAGAGTGTTTGGAGTATACTGGTCAAGGTACTGATCCTTTATTAAATCAAAAAAATTGTGCGTGGGCAAGGCAAAGGTGGGACTTGATACTGGTTGACGTCGGTGGAAGGGGTGAGAATGAAGGCAAAGAAGCTGGTGATCCCAGTTAAACAGGGTTTATCTTTGATGAGATAGGTCTGAGTTCTTTCCCCACCATGTCTCTGTGGGCGTTTGATAGTGTTCAGACAGCTCAAGTATAGGATTTTGATGCCTTTAGTGACTCAGTCAATCATCTGTAGTAAGGTTTGGGTTGTTTGCATGCTGTAATGTACTGATGAAGATGGCAGCGAGTTCTTTCATTACAAGAATGGTGGGATTGCAGCAGGGGAAACACTAAAGCTATTTCTCATTTAAATTGCCTGCACACAATTGGATCGCTAAAGAATAGTTTGGAAGACAGAACAAGACAGAAGTCTCGGTTTTACCCATATGCCAGGCCTTGTTTATTTTTTGTTACTCCATTAATGCAACATTATTCAAATTGGAGCACGTGCATCTTGGTCCAGAGACATCAAACAAGTGAGACTTCTCTGTCCAAAGACATCAAACAAGTGGGACTAGTGATTCAGGATCACTTCTGAATCCTGGCGTGGATTCAGAGCAGTTAAAATGGGATTGTGTAAGGAAGTAGGGAGGATAGTGCAGAGATTCTGTGGTTGAATTTCACGTCCAATTTCATGATAATTTTCCAAAGCAAGAGGATTCTAGTGATGCCAGAACATTGTGTGAAGTCTCCAGCAGTAGAGGCCCATTTGTGTTTCCTGCCATCCAGACAAGGAAAAAACACTGGTGGGTTAGTTGATGCTACAGGCTTCCTGTGGATGCCTGAATTTCCCTTTGAGATTGTATGTCATCAGAATTCAATTCATTGATTTTTATTTTGGTGTTCCTCTGACCCTCCCCAGAAATGGAGTGAGCTGTTCCTTTTACAGTATACTAAAATATCCTTTATCCAGGACACATGTCTGCTTATTACTTTTTAAATAAGTAAATGATTCTTAAATATGTATGCACTTTTTTTGTACACATGTACTTAAATTACCAACTGTTTGTTGTTTTTAAAATAAATTGGAGCAAACCACTGTGTTTGATGGTCATATTCCTCCTGTGAACAGGCCTGTTATTTCACTTTTAGTACCTGCTAATTCTTCTAAGACCATTGTCCCCACTATATTTCCCGGGAGACAGGGTGAGAAAAATCCCAATTTGTCAGGATCAGAATATCATACAATTTGAGAAATTTTAGTTATGATTTTTTCCAACTAAAGTAATTTCAATTAAGCAAAAAAAAAAACCAAAATAAAACAAAACAGAACATACAACCTCCCTTTGTAATTCTCCAAATCATATTTTGAATGTAATCCCTCCTCTTCCCCCAACCTATGGAAAGACTAGTTTTCTTTTCTGTTTTCATACTTTACATGTGGCTGGATAATAACTTTCCATTTTATAGCTAAAGACCTTGACCTGTTGGTTCTAATAAAGAGTTATGAATCATGCCCTGCTAAAATGACCTCACTCCCCCCCTTCTCCTCTCACCCCGATAAATTCCCTTGGTGGGTGATAAAACAATGGATTGAAGCAGACACATTTGGTCTCTGTTAAAGCTATTTACAGCGATTTCTCTGTGACAGGCATTATATTTAGGGTAACCAGATGCTCCTCTTTCGGGGTCCATCTTGTAACATACTCTCTCAGTATCCCAGGAAATCCTCGGGGACCAGCAAATTATCTTCTCTCTGCAAGTACAGTCATATAATTTAGCTCCATCCAGGAAAAGCTGTGAATATAGGGAGGGGAAGAAATGCAATGGGAAAGCCACCTTTAATTAAAAAAAAAAAAAAAAGATAACCAAATACCATTTGCTTTCTCTTTGTCCATATGTCTAGCGTCCTACAGTGAGGGACTTTAGAGGTGGGCTGGCAGCTGTCTGGAGGATATTAGTACTTTTCACTGTTTGCTGTTTTGTTTTTGAAAGAGGAAGACTGCGTGAGCCTTAGGGAAACAGCCTATCTTAGAGTTTATTCTGAGGTCCAGTATTCTCAGTTTTTCTGATAGATATATTATGCACTTTTCTCTTGATGATGATATAGCAATTAAAAAAACCTTAAAATCAACTTGCATACCACCCTAGTCTTCTTTCAGAGCATTAGGCTTTAATGCTTTTAGGGCTACATGATTGAAGAAGACGTTTCTGAAGACCAGTGTATTTATTTACATTGTGGAAGGTTTGAACGATCTCTTATAGATTATAGTTTTTCAGTTGGACGGTTCGTATCGTGTTACCTCTTAAGAGCTTTGGCACCCTCCACCTTTGTCCCTGTCCCCAAGGTCTACTGCCTTTTTTTTTTTTTAAGACCAGTAATAAGAATAATGGCAGTAAGAATATTGTTAAAACTGCAGTCTGCTTTACTTCTTAAAACACAGATGGGTGCTTCTGTGTAAGCTCCCAGGAGTGTGGAGAAATTCGTCTTGATTCCTCCAGGTGAGTTGCCTGGGAGCCCAGAGAGGGCAGAAAGTGTATGGTAGCCTAGAGCCTTCTCCTCTTCAGCCTCACCACACATGGTTGCTTCTGTTCCACAGGCGAATTGCACAGTTGCCAGCTCTGGAAAACAACATCCCCAGAACAGACCATCCGATTTCATGGAGACAAGGTACTTTTTTTTCTACTGTTTCAAGAATATAATTTCCTTTTAGCAGTGATAGGGAAATGAGTACTGAGAATTATATGGCAACTTTCTTCTCACCAGCTGTGAGAAGTCTAGTCTGTGGGAGCAGATCTGAAAGAGAACAACTGTCTGTTCCTGTTTTTTCAGGGGAGAAATTAGTGTTGAAAATTGGATGATGCTCTACCCTAAAGCCATTTGGTATCTCTAGCACAATGCCTGGCAAAAAGTAGGCATTCAAGTATTTGCTAAATTAAAATTTCTGTATTGAAAATATCAATGAACTGGGAAAAGAAAAATAGAGTTTAAAATATTAGGTTCCAATAATGGTTGTTGTAGGAAGGAGATGACATAATTAATGTCAATGCATGCACATAGATTCAGAATGTTTATATACAGGCCATGGAGATTTCACATTTAATCCTTTTATGATTGGATAAAATTCCCTTGTTTTATATTTTGATCTTTGACTATTTCCTTTGTTTACTTTGGAATTGGCTCTCAGAATCTAAGTTTCCTATATGTAAACATGCCATATTTAAAAATTATTTTGGAAACCTTGATAGATATCATCTTTCAGAATTCAATTTTCTGAACTGAAGTCTGCTTTTGGCAAAAAAAAAAGGGATTGTCTATGTACAGTTGAGGCATAATTTGAACAAGGTTGTTATATCATCCAAATTTAGAGAAATAGAAAACAGTCAGACCTCTAATATGTTAGAAAAATAACTACCAAGTTTGGTGAGATTTTACACTCAGAAAATTAAATTCAGTTTGATTCAGTTTTATTTAATTCAACGCACTAAACATTGCTTTAAACTTTGCACCAGACATTTTGCTAAGTGATAGAAATACAGAGTTGATTTAGGTACAATTTGTACCCTTCAGTAGTTCACAGACTGGTGGGAGGGGCAATGATTCCACTAGAATCTGTCCTCCATGAGAGCAGAACTTTGTTCTCTTTATCTGTGTATCCCTAGTGCCTAGCTTTTGGCACAGAGTTGGTGTCTCAGTCTGCTCAGGCTGCTATAAGAAGATAGCATAAACTGGATCACTTAACCAACAGAAATTGATTTCTCACAGTTCTGGAGGCTGGGAAGTCCAAGATCAAGGTGCCAGCAGATTTGGTGTCTGGTGAGGGCTCACTTCCTGGCTTGCAGACAGCTGCCTTCTTGCTGTGTGCTCACATGGTCTTTCCTCGGTGTGTGCTCGGTGTGAAGAGAGAGTGGGCCCTTATGGGGTTTCCATCCTTATAACATCATTTAAACCCAGTCACCACCAAATACCATCACATTGGGGGTTAGGACTTCAGTGTGTGAATTTTGGGGGGATGCAGTCAATCCCTAAAGGTTAGTGCTTAATAACTTTTGAATATAAAAGAATGGATGGATGATTATGTTGAAGGAAGATTCTGATTATTGTGTATTTGTATGAGAAGTGGTCAGTACTAGGAAAATTGAGCTAACTTCTTTCTAAGTGAGGAACCATCATTGATAGAAGGTCACAAACGTGGCCACACTTTTCAAATTCTAGACTATAACCTGACATATTTGTATTGATTTGGATGTAAACTTTGCACTTAATGTTATTAGGGCCATCTTCCTGCATGGGACAAAGCATAAATTAGTGATTTCTTTAAGATGGGTAAATTCCTGGGCATTCTTTTACAAGCACTGAATTCTTAGTTCTCTGCCTCAGGAACAGGAAGATGAGTTCACCTTATGCAAAAATGGTTTAGAAACTCTAGATCAGCAGTAGACTGACCAGTTGCAAAAACCAAGCCTCTCCCATACCTGCATCATTCAGAGCAGGTGGGTTTCTCTGCCAGAGGAATGACCACAAATAGAATTAAAATAGCTGGCCTCCTAACTGTTGTGATTGGATTCAAGAAGTGGTTAATCAATAAAATAAGCTAAAAGTAAAGAGCCCTAAGAAAGGAGGTATGATAACTTACATAGTGTATTTAAATGCACTTTAAAACATGCACACACAGGGGCAACTGGGTGGCTCAGTCAGTTAAGCATCTGCCTTTGGCTCAGGTCATGATCCCAGGGTCCTGGGGTTGGGCTCCCTACTCAGCGGGGAGTCTGCTTCTCTCTCTGCCCCTCTCCCTGCTCTCTCTCTCTCTCTCTCTCAAATAAATAAATAAATAAAATCTTAAAAAAAAAGCCTTGTATACACATATGCATTCTTCAATATTTTGATATGGGCTTGAAGCATTCTTTAAGTGCTTTTCTGCTGATTAAAATACCTGTTTTTCGTTCTTACATAAACCGTGTCTGTAATGCATCTTCCATGATGTTCTGTTTCTTTAGAATGAGAACTTAAATATAATTGGAAAGCATTCTGAGGAAAGAATCTTTCTATAATTCTATGGTTTTCTGAAGTTTTATGGTTATAAACTTCCCAATTCCTCACCAATTTGCCTCTATTAAATCCTTTCAAAACAATGAATTCGTTTTATATTAATATTTCATTGGTGTCTCCCAATATTTTATTAAGTTATGGAATTGTGATAACAAGTACAATTGTCATAAACTAGTTTCAGAACAAACTCAACTGATTTTTTTTTAATTTTTAGTTACTTTATTTTTAATTTTTATTATTTTTTAAAATTAACATATGTAATGTATTATTTGTTTCATGGGTATGGGTGTGTGATTCATCAGTCTTATACAATGCGCAGTGCTCACCATAGCACATACTCTCCCCAACGTCCATCACGCAGTCACCCCATCCCTCCCATCCACCCTCCACTCCAGCAACCCTCAGTTTGTTTCCTGAGATTAAGAGTCTCTTATGGTAAAAAAAAAAAAAAAAAGAGTCTCTTATGGTTTGTCTCCCTCTCTGGTTTCGTCTTGTTTCATTTTTTCCTCTCTTCCCCTATGATCCTCTGCTTTGTTTCTTAAATTCCTCATATCAGTAAGATCATATGATAATTGTCTTTCTCTGATTGACTTATTTTGTTTAGCATAATACCCTCTAGTTCTATCCACGTCATTGCAAATGGCAAGATTTCATTTTTTTTGATGGCTGCTCAACTGATTCTTGATAAAAATAGAACTCCACAAGTGGGAGCAGAAATGGATTCTACAAAGTAGTCAGTTACCTGCTAGTGGGAAAAAAATTTAGTAGATTTAGCACAAGATTTGAGTGACCTGCGAAACTGTGTTACTAGCAACAATCCACACTGTGTGACAACAAGAAACAGCATGTAAGGTTTTTATTGGGTGAAGATGTGTGGCTCATACTTCTAATATAATTTTAAAGGAATTTCAAGAAAATATAAAATACAGCACTTACTTAAGCTTGCTTGACCACTCAAGAGGGATTTGTTTATTTGTGCCAGGAGAAACAGAATAGTATAAAGAGGACATGATTTTGGAGTTGGAAAACCCATATTCATGTCTCAGCTGTCACTCATAGCTGGATCAGCCTGGGCTTCCCTTGAGTCATCTCAGTGTGCCCAGCTGGATGTCTGAAAGTTGTCCTTGAATAAAGACTTAGACTCAACCCATAGGGGCCCACAGTGATTACCATTATGAGAGGAGCTTTTGGAGAAGAGTATCAGTTTTATAGGAAATTTACTGCATCATTCACACCTCTTCATTACAAACAATAGACGGCGACTCTTGAATGACAAAGTAGAAAAAGAGTTGATAAAAAAACAAAGTTTATCATAGAAGGATGTGGGGCTAATTACAGAATGCTCAGGAATGCTGCAGTGCCAAGATGGGCAGATCTGCTGGAATCAGCATCTCAAATCATGCACCAGAACTGGTCGTCAACTGCCTCCAAGACGCAGATACCCTCATCTGTACCACTTCTGCTCCGGGGTACTGCTTTTTATCACAGCCACAGCCAGTGCTGTCACCACTGTTGTCAGGGTCAAGTCTTGTCAGTGTCAAGTCTCAGCCTTGTGGCCACTGCTCCCTGCTGCCTTTGCACGCGTGCGTGTGTGCACGTGTGTGTGTGTGTGTGTGTGTGTGTGTGTGTGTGTGTGTGTGTGCATGAGAGAGGGAGGGGAGGTTGGGGGAGAGACAGAGAGAGAGAGCACTATCCTTTCCTATTGAGTCCACTAATCCTGAGTCCAGTCCAGTGTGGATGGGTCTCTTTTTGATTGGCTACTAGCTTGAGCCTAGTTATAAATAATGCTAAGACAACTAGTACCTAGCGTTTTTAGTATCAATAGCAAGCCTTTCAGATAGGAATGAATCAAACACAGAAAAAGTTTAGGTTCTGAGCTGCTAAAAATGAATGTCACATATCCACCTAGGCACTAAACAGCCGTGCCGAAGCCACCATGAAGGACGGGAATTCCAAAAGATGTATACCCAAGTGAATATAAAGTGTCCAGAAAGGAGAATCAAGAAGACCTCTGTCCTCATTTTAGAAGGAGGCAAGCCACTGACCCCTCCAAGTCTTGAAGGAATTCTCTTGTGGTGATAGCTTAGAAATACAGTTTTCCAGTTGTTCTCAAGGTAGAGACAAGAATTGAGGTGGGTGTCCAGTCCTTAATTAGCACTTTTTAAGGGTGATGAATGAGCACTTTTATCTGCCCGCTGGAATGGAAATAGGAATAGGGTGTATCCCTAATGGGATAATGGAGCTGTGCTACAGTGCTTTAATTTCCCAATTTTAGTGGAATTTAGGCAGCTGTGATTAACCTGACAAATCAAGGAGGGGATGGTTTAAAGGGATCCAAACAGCTGAGCCAACCTGGCACTCCTTCCCCAGCATCCTTGAGGGCCTCATCAGACAACGGCTTGGCTCCACTCTTGGTACAAATCCTCTGTCAGGCTTCCAAGGCGAGGTCCCAGTGATGCTGAGTGCTGAAGCCAGGGCCAAGATTCTCCTGGCCGCGGTCCCCTAGTGTGCCCGTGGAGGCTATTTCTCATCCTATTTTGGAATGGGCTGCAGTACCAAAGATCTCATTTAGAGATAACCAGCCAGCAGTTATCACACCCGAGGCGGCCTTTGGATTAGTGGCCATTTATATCTACAGTAAATATTTGTTGAACACCCACGATGTTCAGAACGCAGGGTTCGTACTTTGGGGGTGAGAGGGAAAAGAGGAGCATCCAGCCCTGACTTCAGGAAGGTGAAGGGAAAGGACTAACAAAGTGTGTGGAGCTCTGGAAGGAACTCTTATGTATTAAGTGTAAGAGAAAATAATTTCCCCTTACGTCTTGGGCTGCCTGGGACTGTGAAAGTCCTTCCTCCTGGGGGAGCTGGTGATGTCTCTCAGTGAGCTGATGGGCGCCGGACCTGCCTGACACCGTTTATCAAGGGTAGACAAGGCTCCCAAGCCTCAGCCCAGCCTTCTGGAATTAGCTGCAGCCAAATCCCAAATCTCCAGGTGTGAATGCCAGGTCTCCTTGGGATAGCCTGGTTGGGGGTCTTTCAGTTGCCAGTTTAAGGTTAAAATAATACTCTTTATGTTTCAACTTCTGCCAGCCTGTGTCCTTTGTGGCTTATTTTGCCTTGTTTTAAGCACACGGAGAAGTGAACTCAGGTGGTCAAAAGAATTCTAATGAAGTCAGCTTTCTACTTCAATTGCTTTGACTCTGAGGCTGCCCCATAAAGAGAGGAACTGCTTTCCCTGGGTCCTGCCAGCTCTTGTAAACACAAGAAAGCTCATCCCCTGCCTTTCTACTGTAAACAAAAGCTTCGATGCTATCGAGGATGGTTCTAGATACATCCCATCCAGGATGAGGAAGAGATCCCTCAACAGTGAAAATTCTTGAGCAAAATTTTTGGGGGCTTTTATGAAAAAGTTCCATGTACCACATAGGGCGGAGTACAAATACCAAGTGCTGTGTGAGACAAAACTCCTGGCTTCTCACACACGACAGTACTTACAAGCACTAGCAAGTGCTCCTCTATGCTTCTCTGCCAGGTGCCATTCTAAGTGTGTTCATACGTTTCCAAACTATGCCAGGTTCTGTGAGATTGATTCTCTTATCGTCCCTCTCCCATTCAGATGAAGAGACTAAGGTGCAGAGAGGTTAAGCGCTTGTTCAAGGTTCATGCAAGTAAGCCTAAGAGCTGGGCATGAACCCTTCAGCTCCTGGGCCAGTTTGAGGGAGCATTTTTCTTGGGAATAGAGGAGACACAACTATTGGACAATGGACTATTTCTGCTGCTGTGGGCCAGGAATTCTGTTCCATCATGACCCAGTTGTATCACCTTTGGGTTCTGTTATACAGGGATCAGCTGCCCTATGTAGTGGGAGAAGAGATGGGTGTAAAAGGAACACGATCCAGGGTGTCATTCGCCTTTTCTTCCTATTCTGGTCATTCTCAAGATCATCTCTCAGTTCCTTCAGGTCAGGGATGATGTCCTTTTTAGGTTTGCAACACTTCAGTAACCAATGCAATACGTTGACTTGCAATATGTTGTGGAAGTGACTGAAAGTCCCTTCCTGGAGTCTGGCCTACCTGTGAGGGTGGGTCCTGGGGCTGCTCTTGGAATATTTGAGGAGAGTGCTCATATTTATAGATGTGTCCACAGATTTTCTAGCACTTTGGGCATTATTGGTGACATTGATATTTCACGTTAATGATTTGGTGGAATTTGCAGTTCCAGCAAAAGAAGAAAAGAGTGCGTGCTTGCTTGTTTGTTAGCTTGCTTTATGACCTGGTCTGGTGATCCTGTGCCTAAATTGAAGATACCCAGGACTGTCCTGACATCCTTTATTGTAGTGAGAGCTGAGGTCTGTGATGCAGATGCTTTATTCCAATCAAGCAGTGGGGCATGTATTAGTAAATGAGCTCTTTATCTTTCCTATTGGAATGCCAATTTTATGGGGAGAAGGACAGTTATGTATCTAGCTAAAAATTGTCACTTTTCTGAACAACTAGAGGTGGTCGTTTTTCATAGTGCCAGCCAATGAAATTTAAATTGGGTTTCATGGCAAGCTTTAGGTTTCTGATACAGATACTCTCTCTTCTTCCTTACTTTGTTATTCTTTCTGCCTGGAATAATGACATGAGGCTGAGGACGCAACATCCGTCTTTTTACAATGAAACACTAAGCAGGAAGACTGAATTCAACATGCAAGGGATGGCAGAGCAGGAAGCGGGAGTCTGGGGCATTGACAGCATACTTGAAAAGCTGCAGCAGATCTGGCCAGTTCAAATTTCTTATTATGTGAAAAAAACACTTTGTGATCAAGGCGTCTAGAAATCAGATTTTTTTGGGTTACTTTTAGATGAATATAATTCTTCCTGATCCATGTGACATCTTTAGACCTTAAAATTAGTAAAATGTTGAAGACTGAAGTAGAAGTTAACAATAATCATTGTTCAATGCATGGCATTAACAGCCTGCTGAAGGAGCGTATTGTAAACATGCTTTTTAAATGAGAGAATAACATGTTTCCAAATAATTTCATCAGGAAGACTTTAAAGAACAAGTAGTATACATTAAGTTTCTGATAATTATAATATGAGCTGTAGCTGTCCCATAGTTCACTGATAAGGAATTCTTAATCTGGAGAATAAAAAAATTGCAAATTCACCATTGTTGAGTAGAGGATGGACTTAGAGTCTAATGTTTTTTTAAAGATTTTATTTGTTTGTCAGAGAGAGAATGAGAGAGTGCACAAGCAGGGGGAGCAGCAGGCAGAGGGAGAAGCAGGCTCCCTGCAGAGCACGGAGCCAGATGCAGAGTCATCCCAAGATCCCCGGATAATGACCTGAGCCAAAGGCAAACGCTTAATCAACTGAGCCACCCAGGCGTCCCTGGACTTTGATTCTAAACACCAGTACTAGTTATAAGACTTACATATACATCAGTAGACAACAGCGTTTCCTCCAGTTCCTTTGTCTGTGGGCTTGGGGCCAGCAGCATCAGTATCACCTGGGAAGTTGTAAAAATGCAAATCCTTGGGTCCTATTATAGACCCAGTGGTTTGGAAATGCTAGGGGTGGGGTCAAGCAATCTGTTTTTAACAAGCCCTCTAGGTGATTCTGATGCAAGCTAAAGATTGAGAATCAGTCCTTAAAATTACTTTCCATACTTTAGATTAATTTCCATACATTAGGCTAACCAGGACTGTTTTCCCCCCTAGTACTAGGGTCATTAACATCTTTCTGATATGTGACTTAGTCTCCTAGTGACCAACTCCAGAGGGAATATCCTGTGATGATAAATTAAGAAGTTGGCATTTGCTTCCTAAATCAATGTCATGTAAAATGTAGTCCTTTTATCCCTGGAGCCCTAGGTGAACCACTAATACCACGGTTCTAAACCTGAATTAATCTATCTTATAGAGGGGAGATCAGTCTGGAGCAAATGACCTCTTTTTATTCATCTGTGTTAAGAGCACTTGAATCATACTGAAGTTTATTTTTTTAAATTTAAAAAGCTTTATAAAAGCTAAAAAATGGGATTTGCTACCAATAATCAGGAATGTGAACAATCCAGCATTAGCTAATTGGCTATTGACTATAAGTAGACAAGAGGAAAAACAGCAAATAGGCCTTCCTGGCTAGCTAAGATGATTTGCTGGTTTAAACATTTTGTAAACGGCAAGTTAAATTTACCACACACAAAGAAGGTAAATAATATATGGGAAGCTTTGTTTGTATATTTGCTTATACTAAAAGCTATCAAAATTAATGATTTACTTCTTCCGTCATAGAAAGTCCTTAAAATGAAATGTATCTACTTTTAAGTTAAGTCCGATTTGATTTATTCTGGAAGGTAAGATCTTAAATCTTTTCCTGTTTCCTGACTGTATTATAATTTGTTGTCCCAGAAGATGGAAGCAGGTACATGCAAAAGAGGAATTTGATACCGGTACAGCTTATGTTAGAAAAGAACAGGTGCATGAATGAGACACATGTTCAGTAGGAGTTGGTCATCTTTTTGTTTAAGATGTTTGATTTTTTAAAAAAATTATTTATTTGACACACAAAGAGAGAGAACAGCAGGGGGAGCAGCAGAGGGAGAGGGAGAAGCAGGCTCTCCGCTGAGCAGAAAGCCCGAGGTGGGGCTCAGTGCCAGGACCCTGGGATCATGACCTGAGCTGAAGGCAGAGGCTTAACCTACTGAGCCACCCAGGTACCCCAAGATGTTTGAATTTTAAGAATAAAATTAACTGGGGCGCCTGGGTGGCTCAGTGGGTTAAGCTTCTGCCTTCAGCTCAGGTCATGATCTCAGGGTCCTGGGATCGACCCCCACCTTGGGCTCTCTGCTCATCGGGGAGCCTGCTTTCCCCTCTCCCTCTGTCTGCCTCTCTGTCTACTTGTGATCTCTCTCTCTGTCTTTCAAATAAATAAAAAATAAAAAAGAAAGAATAAAATTAACTTCTGATTTTATCATATGGGTATTTCTAGAGAATAGTAAGTACTAATGAAAAATAAATTGAATCCGTATTGTACATCTGCTATAACAATGTATTTTAAAGAGCACAAGTCCATCTGGTCTCAACTGTAGCATAGCTACAAGTATATTAATACACTTTCATTTCAGGCTATTACCTGTGGTTTTATTGAGGATTCAAAGTGTTTCTGTCAAAGATTGTAGTAGTGTGTGTCCTAAATAATGGACTGATGTTCACTTGGTAGGCACCATAGTATCCCCATAACTAAATGTTTTAACTGCCAATTCTGAGAAAGCACAACCCTGGGTAGTATACAGCAGAAACAGCATGGCTAAGAAAAGTGAATGAGGGTAATTGCTCCATCTTGTCCTGGGATTTGGGAATATTTTCCCTCTTAGATATGTCCAAATAGGATACAGTGTTCTGATTCCAAGCTATAGGAGTCCTGATAATGGAAAATGATATTTTGAGTAGGGAAGAGAGAAAATCATTAAGTGGGGAAAGTGGGTAGAGGTAGACTAAAGATTTAATATAAAAATACTAGGGCAGAGTCAAGGGAAGTAAGCATGGCCAGGGTATCAAGATATTCCCTAACGGGCCTCTCCAGTTCATCTTCACCCATCTGCTGGGCCAGATGTGCCACCTGCATATATCCCTACTCCCAGTTGTCTTTCTTTATTGCTATGTCTCCTATTTTATAGAGACCTTCTGTTGGCTGGTGATAGAAGGTTTTAAATCTAATAATCAAACTACCCAGCTGTAAAAGTATTTCTGCCACAGGACCCAGTTACCGGCAGGTTGACTTTGACACTGTCTCATAAAG
The DNA here is from genome assembly GCA_002007465.1 of Ailurus styani. Lineage (NCBI taxonomy): Eukaryota > Metazoa > Chordata > Mammalia > Carnivora > Ailuridae > Ailurus > Ailurus styani. Next base: position 350,360 of record LNAC01000138.1, on the reverse strand, counting down.
GTACTTCTGAGTCTACCTTCTTTTCACTTTAAGGAAATAAATACACAGAGAAGAAAAGTCTGGGGCAATGATTTACTCAACCTCTGTAGACTAGTGCACAGAACCAGGATGCATTAATTGGTTTGCTGACCAAGGCAGCTCTACTGGACATGAATCCTGGTCCTGCTCTCTGAGCTGTGCTGAGCTCTGCTGATTGGTCTTCCTCCAGCAGCTCCTGGAACTTAGAAACCAAAACACAGTCTAACTTATTTGCCAGCATTCAGTGAAAACATGTCAGGTCTGTTGCTAACACGTATAGAGAAAGATCAGCTTTCTGAGTGAAAAATTCAGATTCACAATGCTAAAGACGTTATCCTATCAGGAACTGCCATAGGGAATAAAGTGAACCCCAGTTTGGAGAGGGGGCTAACTACTCTTCCTTTTGGAGCAGTTCTGTCTTTTTCTGTCTTACAACTTGGTTTCCCATTTGACTTTGTTTGATGACAGTGTTCCTATGCTAAAATTAAAGTGTGAAAATCTTGATGCAATGGTTATTCGATTTACAAAAGGGTTTCTAGTGCAAGTAAAGTAATTCAAATAAAAGCTCATATATTAAGTACCCGGAATCACTACTTTCCCTAGATGCTTGGCTTCTTTTGTGGAGTCTGTCTTTGGTGGCCAGGCATCTCATCTCACCACCCTCCACTATTTATTTTTCCTCAAGGGCTCTGCTCTGTAGAGATACACATAATTTAGCCAACTTGGATTCTCTCTCCAAAGTGGGCACACAGTTATCTGAGTCTGGACCTCTGAGTGTACACCCACTCCATGTTCTTTATAGGTCTGTGAGCTCCATGTGCATCAGAGGCTGCGACTAGACGGAAGGAAGGTAGAGAGTATCATCTAATTCCTCTGGTTTGAAGGCCTTAGACTTAGCTCTTAACTCTTGTGGAACACACACACACATGCACACTCAAATGCATGTGTGTGTGCATAGGTATGCGCGTGCACACACACACGCATGTAATTATTAGCTCCTTTGAAACTTCAAAATATTTTCTCCCTGTTGTGTTTATCTCTTCAGCTCCACTTTTCAATTTCTGAACACGATGTTAGGATGATGGTTGTTTTTCTATGCATATTAGCTAAAGAGACTGCTAAGCTTCTTTTTGCTATAGTTGTAATGCAAAGACTTGTAACCACTCTGCTTATAGTTAATGTTGTAGATGCCATTTCCCGAGCACTGTATTGCTTCCCAGACTTCTTTGACCTGTGTTAATCTGCAGGCCTTTCCCTGGAACAGACGACTCCACTTTTGACTGTCTGGGGCCCTAAGTGCTCTTGTCATTGGCAACTATGGTGTGGTTCTTAAATGCTGCCTCTTTCCACAGTCTGGGCCATCTGTCCACGTAAGCCAGGGTGTCCTGTGGTCCATTCTCCACATCAGGGTTCGGTGTGGCAGAAAGTAGAAGTTCTGCGCCTATGAATTGATCTTTGATATTTGCCTTTTGATCCTGGCATTCTGGGCAACTGTCTAGAGAGCTTTTAAAAAAATATCAAGGCCTAGTTTTCAATGTCTGGGAATTCTAATTTAAACAGTAGGGTGGGGGGCACCTGGGTGGCTCAGATGGTTAAGCGACTGCCTTCAGCTTGGGTCATGATCTCCAGGTCCTGTGATCAAGCCCCATGTCAGGCTCCTGGCTTAGTGGGGAGTCTGCTTCTCCCTCTCCCTCTGCCTTTCCCCCTGCTTGTGCTTTCTCTCTCTCTGCCTCTGTCTCTGTATCTCTCTCAAATGAATAAATAAAATCTTTAAAAAAAAAAGACAGTAGGGTGGGCCCAGGCATTAATATATTTTTTAAAGATTTTATTTATTTATTTGACAGAGAGAGAAACAGCGACAGAGGGAACACAAGCAGGGGGAGTGGGAGAGGGAGAAGCAGGCTTTCCTGCAGAGTAAGGAGCTCGATGCAGGGCTCGATCCCAGGACACTGGGATCATAACCTGAGCCAAAGGCAGATGCTCAACGACTGAGCCACCCAGGTGCCCCAGGCATTAATATTTTTAAAAAGCTCCCCATGTGATTCTAAAGTTCATCCAGAACTGAGAATCACTGTCTTATGGTTAGTAGGACTTTCAGATAAAAATCACCCAATTAATGTCAGCTGAGGCCTCCCTAGGTCTCTAGAGCTAGATGGGATAGTACTCAAAGTGTGGTCCCCATTCCAGGAGCACCAGCATTACTTGGGAGCTTGTTAGAAATACAAGTTCCCTGGGCCCACCCCAGACCTCCGGAATGGCAGCTCTGGGGGTGGAGCCCAGAGAACATTTTTTTTTTTTCCCCAGAGAACCACTGCTTGAACCTACCATTTTCATGGCTTGAATATTTTCAAGGCATCTTTTAGGTTCCACATGTGGTCTGGGCCTGTTCTCACCGAGCCCTCCTCTTCCAAGCCTTGTGGCTGCACCTTTGACCCACCACACTGAAATTTAAACACTCCTCCGAAGAATCCACCCACAGAAGAAACATTTGTGAACGTGGAGACTTTACTGAAGTTAAGCAGAAGAGTAGCAAGGAGGTCTTTATGTTCACATTCCCCACAAGAAATGGTTATAACAATGGCCTATGAGAAATTTCTGTTCTCTTTTTTCAGCTGTACTGTCCTTGGGGCTGTTCTTTTGACCCTTGTGCCATATGGAACTCAGCTTCTTCCCTTCCCATTAGCTCCTTTGGATCTTCAAAATATAATCTTTCTATTGTGTTGATCTTTCTCAGTTCCCACTTGCTAACTTGAGTTCACAAACCCATAAATACATATGTAGAACCCAAAATCTCTGCCCTTTAATTGGATTTACCCTGGTCAGACAGTGGTTAGAGATTACACATTTTTTCCCCTGTTTATTTTCTGCTATATAACCTGAAGCTAAGTGGGCTGTCTAAGGCAGATTCAGTTTTCATTGCCATAGAGAGTATTAAATATCATCATGGTTGCTCTCCTCCCTGTTTTGACTTGTCGCTTGATCCTATACACCAGTAGAATCAAGATAGTGCCAAAATAAATGACTGAAATGTGAAAATTCCAATCAGCTGGTTGCTTTGTGTAATACTAAGCCAGCAATTTGACAGTTGTTTTTCTTTAAAATATTTTTTTTCCCCCTAGAACTGAGTTTTTGGCGGTGAGGGATGGTGTCATGCAGATAGAGCCTTTACTTGTCAGTCTTCAAAATGATAAGTTTGGTCTACTTCATTTCCAAGTGGGTGATAAGGAAACACAGTACTTCAGAATTAACAAAGATGGGAAAAATCTTTAAGGGAATAGATCCTCTAAATGCCAAAGGGCAAGTTGAAATTTGTATTAGACTTATCTAGAAATAAGAACTGTTGATGAATAAATCACCTTGCTAGTGATTCTGAATGTGTCCAAGATGAGGAAGTTTTTACTTTACTTGACAAGGAAGTAAAGACAGTGAATAGATTATTCAGTGGACTGCTGATGTGGCTTCACATCCATTCTGGCAGGTGCACTGTGCTCCAATATACATGATAATAGTTTAAATGTAAATAAGGTTAATGAATTTTAATATTCCTCTGAATCGTGTATTCATACTTCCATTTGCATAGTGACTTATTTCTCAAGTCCTTTTGTAAATATTGTAATGAAATAAACATAAGAGACGAGCACAAAGGAGTGCATACAATTAGCTCAGCAGACAGCCCTCCAGGAAGGCAATCATATCACAGGATCGCAGACATCAGGGATGGATGAGTCACATAAGTCATCCAGCTGATCCTTCTTTTCTAGTGGGGAATTATTCTGTTTAGGAGGTTTTCAAAAAAGTAGTTTGGTTTAACTTTCTGTGCCTCCAGTGGCGAGGTTTCTGAACTTGCCTTCAATGGAATATCTGCTGTGCTTCCCTCTGAAGCGATCGTGGTCCCAGGATGCGGGGTAATGGATGAGAGAGAACACAGGTGCCTGCTCAGCCACCTTGGGCGTAAACATTGTCAGAGCCGGTGGTGGTGGTGGTGGGGGGCAGCCTCGTAGCCTCTCACCACTGGGCACGCTCAGGCCCCAAAGTTAATCTGGGATGCACTGCAGCACAGAGCAAAACTCACTGCCTGTAAGCGCAGCTTCCACTTTTTCTATTGCCAATTTTGGAGGGAAAAAAAAAAGAGTTACACTTTCCCCTCACCACTGTGGTCCTGGCAAAGATAAGATGTCGGTCTTAACTCTTGCTGATGAAGATTGCTATTTAAGTTTAAGGCATTTAAGGATGATTATATCTTTCAGCTTTTTCTTTACCCCCGAGCTGTTATAGAGTGATAATACTTGAAATGCCTGTTTTTTGCTGAATATAACTGTCCTTTGCCGGGCCTCTCCATGCCCGTGCCCATGCCCGTGCAGGGTGGTGGTGTGGGTGCTGGGATCATGGTGAGGGCCCAGAGGCAGGATCAGGACACTCACACTCAACTCCTGTGTGTAACAGGGATATTAATAGTAGCTCAATCACAGTTTTGTTGAGTGGGTTAGGTAACTACCTGTTAAATTTTCGAAGAATGCCTGGCATTGCTAACTGCCTACAAGCTCTAGCTCTTGCTAGTTTCTCTGCTTGAAATGCCCTTTCTCCTCCTCAGTAAAACTCTTGTGCTGGGGGCCCAGTGTCGTTATACCACTTCCCTAGATTGCCAATTCAAGGCAGAATAAATTGCTTGTTCCCCTTTTTCCTCTGATGCATTTTTTAAAAAGATTTATTTATTTATTTATTTGACACACACAGAGAGAGATCACAAGTAGGTAGAGAGGCAGGCAGAGAGAGAGGGGAAAACAGGCTCCACGGTGAGCAGAGAGCCCGATATGGGGCTCGATCCCAGGACCCTGAGATCATGACCTGAGCTGAAGGCAGAGGCTTAACCCACTGAGCCACCCAGGTGCCCCTCCTCTGACGTATTTTACCTATTTTTGCTATTGCATAGCATTTATCAAGGTGAATTAAGTTTAATCTCCAAATATTTCTCTTATTCCTAAGCTATAAATTCCTTGAGGGCTGGACCATATTTTATTTATCTATTTATTATCCTTCAGCACCCCAAAGAAGCCCTGGATATAGCAGGTATTTGATATTTATTTACTGGATTAAGCCTAAACAATATAGAACCATTCTTTTTTTTTTTGAATAGGTCTGACTGAGCATTTAGTGTATCCCAGTATTGCTCTTGACATGTGTGTATCAAGAGAGTGTTTATTGCTGTCCGTTGACAGCAGGACCTGAGTCATTTGTGAATGTAATTGTGCTTTATAAAATGGGCAAGACCAGGGGATGTAGTCAGAAGGGCCTGGGACTCTGCTATTCGTTTAGAAATTGAAGTCAACATTTGTGACATCTCTGGCTGTTGTTTCTGAATAGCCTTTGCATATTTGGGGCAATTCCTACATTATGAATTTCAGTGTCATTTGCAGTGAGGTCATAAGCGTGGAATGCTGGGCTTCCAGTGAGACACACCTACTGAAGCTTTCGTTTGAAAGAACGAGAGGAAAGAGGTCAATTCTGACTTCCATTTTCTGGTTATGGATGCAGCAGACTTTCACATGCAGTAGAGGTGGTGGTAAGAGGTAGCACATATACGGGAGGTGGTAGCAGGTATAGTGGAGTCAAGTCCTGGAATTAATTCATGGAGACAGCAGCATGTCTTCCTTAGGCTAGTTCTGTGGCATTGTTTGGGGCAGCTTTCTGGAAAGTAAGTCTCTAGTCTCCTTATGATTTTGTAAATTGTCTAAAATCCTTCATAAATTTCTTTTCTGTTTAAATTAGCCAGATGAGACTCTCATTTTCCACTAGAAATTGACTAGTAGAGCCACTAATGAATGAACTACTTTTGTCCAGAATTTTCAGGGGGTAGTGATGATAATAACAATAATATGGTTTGTTTGGAACTGAGGACTTAAAATCAGAGCAAGATGTCAGTAGGCCTCTCCAGATTTCATGTGACGATGTCAGCTACCGAAAGAATGTTGAAATCACACAGTCCGGTTACTTTGAGTAGAGTCTGAAAAAAACCATTTTCCTATTTATAAAAGGCTGGACCCATAGAGTCTGAAAGTTGCCTCCAAGTTCAGCCAAGTAACATACTCTTTTCTACCATCATTGGAGGTTACAGAGCAGGAGTGTGAGTTAGTGCTTTCATTTGATGTCTGCCTAGGTCCTTGAAAGCAAATTGGTTACAATCAGCAGAGGGAGCTAGAATCAGAAACTAGAAAGCTGAAATAAAATGAAGCAGAGAGTTTCCAGGGGGAAAATTATCCAGCATAAAAGGAGGTCAGCAAGAGTTCAGTTAGGATTTTCTAAAGGAGAAAAAAATGGGAGAAAGTAAAGGGATCAGAAAATTATTATAAGAGAAATAATAGATCACAAAATGGGGAAGAATTAAAAGATATGATTAACAGCTGTCACTTCTTCAATTGACAAAGCTGGTTAATTGCCCGTGTAATCCTAGTATATAATTTCCCACCTAGTATATACTTCACTCCAGAGAATCATAAATGAATTGCATATGTTACTTTTGTTAAGCTGCTGAGGACATACATCCAGGCAATGGTTTTGACTTAGAGGGAACAACAATGGTGAAAACTCGACTCGTGTGTACGTAGGAAAGGGTCTTTATTATTTGCAGGTTGAAGGTGCTTTAGAGCTGGGGTTAAATGTGGGGATGATCTCCTCTGACCCTTAATTATATGGATATAAAGCTAAGGCCCAGATAGCTGCACTGGCTTGCCCAAGACCGGCTTCTTGGAGTGCTGTGTAATGTGACATACGGGAAATTCAATATTAGACTCCTTGCTTTGTAACAACCGCACGACCATCACATAGCAGTCCCCGAGTGTGAAAAAAGTCGTCCTTCTTAAGTACACATTCAACTCCTCTTCTCCCTCCTTTATTTACTCAGTGCTTGACCATATGACGAAAAGACAGTGATCTCTATGCATATTCTCATCTATGTGGGACAGAGGCAAAGCCTAATAAAACAAATGGCCGGGATTTGTTTATCTCGCTCTTTTCTTTTTGTCCTTCATTCCTTTTTCTTGACAGATGTCAAATTCAGATAATAGCAGGGTGAGTGCAAAAGGCTTTCTCACTCTTTTAAAGCTTGGGCACACTTGGCTATTTCTTCAAAATATTCTAGTCTGCAAACACTGGCAGAGATAAGCCTCCTTTCCCTTGCATTTCAAGTGTACAGATTTTTTTTTTTTTGGCTATACTAGAAGATTTTTTGTTTTGTTTTGTTTTGTTTTTCTTCTATGTGTCTTTGGATTTTTAAAGATTTAATACACTCTAGGTGGGAAACAAGTTTGTCAGATTCAGGCATTTGGCTGAGTCTTCGAGCCAGTGAGAAAAGCCTGTCTAATACCACCCATTAGCAGTTCCTATACTGTGGCACTCTACAGGACCAGAATTTCATTTCATTATATTCTTGATGCTGACGTCTCCTATCTGTAGGTGCTGTAACCCTATCACTGTTATTCACCACCCATTTCTTTCTGTGGTTTACTTGGATTACTTTAGTGATCCTTTGAAAATCTTAAAGGAATAGGAAGTTATTAAAAAAATTAAAGGCATTTTCGTTGGTCAGTGCTCAAGTTTTTTTCTGTCTTAAACTCTGATATCAGCTGTGGAAATCAAAACTTACTTATTGGTGGAATAAATGATAATTGTTGTCACATTTCTGTGCTTTTCTATTGGGATTTCCTTTATGACCTTTTAAAAAAAAATGGGGGGCGCCTGGGTGGCTCAATGGGTTAAAGCCTCTGCCTTCCACTCAGGTCATGATCTCAGGGTCCTGGGATCGAGGCCCGCGTCGGGCTCTCTGCTTGGCAAGGAGCCTGCTTCCTCCTCTCTGCCTGCCTCTCTGCCTACTTGTGATCTCTCTCTCTGTCAAATAAATAAATAAAATCTTTAAAAAAAATAAATAAAAAAATAAAAAAAATGGGAAGATTTTTTTTGGGTGCAGTAGCAATAGATTGGTCTTAAAAGCACATAAGACGTCATTATTTATAAAAGCACTTATGGCAGTCAGCTTGCTGTAAATGTGGGTAGGATAAAAGGGACACTTGCTCTTGAGTGTTGGAAGTATACTAATAGTAAATAGACTGCCTACCTGCAGCGATCCTTCAAAAAGCACAACCTGTGCAAGGAAGAGTTGATTTGATTTCGGCTCTCGAAGGCTTGTTTCCTTGATCCTGTACTTGTACCAACCAGTTTTAAAAGTGAACCTTTTGATAATTCCACAGTGTTTTTTTCTGAATGTTAAATCTTTCCATTTTAAGCCATCGGAGACTTTTGGTGTCTTTCTAAGGCCTTCCCAAGAATATTTATATACCCCACTGTGAACTCTGCATCGTTATCAGGTAGTCAATGGGAATTGATCTTTTTCCTTCAAGGATTTGACATTTGCAGTTTGCAGTGATTTCTCTTGGATCCAAGGTCCATGATATGTACCTACTGCAATTTTGAAACAATGTGAATTGAGATGGGGTAAAGGATAGTAGGTGGTAGCCCAGTATTTGCTTCCCAGTAAGCCTAGATAGCTGCCTAGCTCCTGTAATTTAGTACAGTTTTAATGCTTTGTCATCCTCTAATTTTCACGCAATGGCTGTATGTGTGTATATGCGTTTGAAAATGATTATTGAGTGAGAGGGTGAAACTTGAGTGATATGAAGGTCTGCCTAGGAAAGATGTTCCTCTTGATGAAATATGTTTTGGAAGAGAACGAAGGTAACAGAAATGAATGTGATTACAAATTTGAGAATTTAGTAATATTTGAGACTGTGTACTTGTAGCAAAGGGTTACTTTACATGCATTTTAAAGAAATCTAGGAATTGTACGAAAAAGGACAAGAAAGTATTAACTTCTCTGCAAACATAACCCTCTGTGACTTACTGGAAACATCTCCAGCTTCATGTTAAATTATTTATTATTTTAATAAGCTTGTTCATAAGTTTATGTTGGATAAAATAAATATTATAAAACTCCAGGTATTATTAATAATAGTTTCTTTGAAAAATAAACTTCATATTCAATTTGGGTATGTAAATAGAAATGGCTGAGTCCGTTTATTCAGAAGGATGAATAATATTTTTTCATAATCTTATGCTTTAGTTTTGAGAAATCCTTAGATTCATACAGATGAGCCAGGTTATGATATACATGGTGAGCTTCACAGATTTGTTGGTTAAGCAGTTAACTGCCCTGGATGGGTGGTCATCTCTAAAGACAGCTGCTCATCAGGTATGGCTGTAAAAGAATGAGAAATGTCATGAGCCTTTCCTGGCTCTCTCTGGGCCTGGAAAATGATTTCTAGGGCATCAGACTGGCCTGCCTTGATTCCAGGACAAGTGTGAATCTAAAATGTAAGGGAGAAGGGGGATTAAGCATTGGCACTACAAAGTGCTGACTCACTTGGTCCAGCAAAAAAGTCTTTTATACCACAAATTTCTTCGACAGCATAGATGTGGAGAATGCTTACTGTCAAATTCTACCCTTATCACACTGACTTAACAGGATAACAACTCATCAGAAGTAGGGGCTGTGGTCAGCTTAGTAACCTTGGTGGTTTGATCTTAAATTAACTAGATATATAGGTCAGCCAAAAGCTGGCTGGCTGACTCGAAAACACATGCGGAGTATTTACTATTGGGAGTATGTAAGAAGTGAAAGGCAGAGGAAAGCAATTTTTATAATTTTTTTTTCTTTAAAGAAAGGGAGCTTAAGTAAAAGTTCCAAAAGGTCTTTTTGCTTTTCTTTTTCTTTTTTTTGGTTTGTTTGTTTTGCACTGTTAATTTGATCTAGTTTTTTAGGGGGTGCCTGGCTGGCTCAGTTGGTAGAGCATGTGACTCTTGATCTCAGGGTCTTGAGTTCAAATCCTGCTTAGGACTTATTTAAAAATAATTAAATAAAAAAATAAATAAATAATCCTTTTAATTCTGATGATCCAGTTATTCATTTTTATGTTTAAAATTCCCTTGGGCCATCTGTTTATGAAAAAATTGAAAACAATTTCATGATTTGTTTCTTAGTCAAGCAATTAGAGAAAAGGCCTCATCTTTTGAGTGGAAAACCTTTAATGTTATGCAGTTTTTGGTTTCCTTAACCAGATCATAAGCTCATTGGTGCCACAGTTTACATCTGACTGTTGGAATCCTCACACCACCCTACTGGAGAGTTCTAAAGGGATTAACACCTTAACATTTTGTGCACCTTTCCTTAGAGTTTGTTGCTAGGATATAAAGTTATATTTACACTGTTATTATAGTGATGTAAAAAGGCCAACACAAATGCATAGAAGAAAAAAATGTAAGAAAATAACAAAATACTAAATTTAACATATCAAGTATATAGGATTGCAGGTGAGCCTTGCCTTTGGTCTTTTCAATTTTTAGATTTTTTTGTATCATCCAGTAGTGGGAAAATTCATGTATTAAAAATAAAATATACTTCTGGGGCACCTCTGTGTCTCAGTCTGTTAAGTACCTGCCTTTGGCTCAGGTCATGATCCCAGGGTCCTGGGATTGGGCCCCAAGTCAGGCTCCCTCCAGCTTCTCCTTCTCTGTTGTTTCCCCTGCTATGCTTGAGCTCTCTCTCTTTCAAATAAATAAATAAAATCTTAAAGAAATATACTTCTGCTTCTGACTATAATAGAAAGCTTCTATCAGATTAGTCCTCTCAACAAGAACAGACACACACACACACACACACACACACACACACACACACACAGCAAGGACTTAAAGGGCCAAAACAGAAAAGAGAAACCCATTGAGGTAACTCTGGACTTCTCTGCCTCTTCTCCACTAGGTTTTTTCTGATTTATAAGGAACGATGAGAGGCTGGGTAAAGAGTGGAGGCTCTGGGTTTTTGGCTTTCTCTTGGTACTAGGGTGGCAAAACCCTTCACCAAAACCAAAACCTAGAACACCCAATCTCAAAACAAAACAAAGTCCCTCCAAACCCAACTAACCAACTAACCCAAAAAACTCACTGGAATTCAGAACCGACCCAGGAGGAGTCGCCATGGTAAATGCCTGAGTTCAGACTGTTGAATGACTATGGACACTGGAATATTCCAGAAAAAGACCAGCCCTCTCAAAAAACTAGTCTCAGCTCCTAAGTGGATCTGCCTGAGGACTAACTGCTTTTGGGAGGAAAATTAAATGCTCTCTGGAGGAAACTAGTGTATTCTCTCTATTTTTTCAAACATAATCTATGGTGATCAAGAGTTAAGTGGGATGCCAGGAGATAGAAGCACATGACTAAAAACTGAAGGAAAATAGATAACGTATCTGTGGGTGATCTAGATTTTAGAGCTATTAGACACAAGCTCTAAAAATGACGTGATTAATGTGCTCAAGAATGGAGGAGACACGATAGACAATTCCTGAAAAAGAATCATATGAAAACGCAAAACCAGTGTGTTGGACTGGGAGTTTCTAAGGTCTCTTTAGGTTTTTAAGAAACATATGTTGTTATGGGTGTTTTTTCATTTATTTGCCTTCTTTTTTGTTTTCCTGATGGAGGCTTCATGCCTCTGATTCTTTACTATCTCCTTTCTGGTGAGCTCATCCACATCCAGAGGCCCACCTCACTTATGAAAATTCTAGTTATATTGAAGAAGATATTCCCAAACTTGCCCCTTTGCCTCACCCCAACCCCCAAGTCATTTCCTATTCTGTGGGCTGGCACTGGGTAGGGATTTGTAAAGCAAATTCTATTTTATAGCTTGCAGACTTGCTTCTTCATCTTTGGGAAGTGTGCTTATGAACAGAGGATGGACTCTGAACTGGTAGTTTTATTCCTAGCTCTGTTTAAGTCTCTTTGAAAGATCTGGGACAGACATAACCAAGCCTTCAAATCATGGTTTCCCACTGAGGCCAGGTATAGCTTTAGAATCTTCCTCAGCATCACATTCAAATCAAGGCAGCTAATACCAAATGATTAGGGTTGCCCTAGAAGTTAAAACTTATTTCCCTTCCTTGAGACAGATTATCTCCAACAGATTCTGTCTAGAGTTCTACAGTTATGTCTAGTAGTTGGTTTTCAGTTGCTGTTGGTACTTTTTTTTTTTTAAGGTTTTATTTATTTATTTGACACAGAGAGATCACAGGTAGGCACAGAGGCAGGCAGAGGGAGAGGGGGAAGCAGGCTCTCTGCTTCGCAGGGAGCCTGATGCAGGGCTCGATCCCAGGACCCTGGGATCATGACCTGAGCTGAAGGCAGAGGCTTAACCCACTGAGCCACCCAGGCGCCCCAATAGTATGTTTGTTTGTAAGGAGCTTGAGGGATGCATAGCAGCAGGAAGGGGTGATGTGATTAGTTACGATGCATTTGTTTAACTTAAAATTGTGTCTCCACTTTCATATTTTTCTGCCCTGGATGACACATTTGATGAGATGGACCTTGCTACAGTAAATGTCAGTTTTCAAGTTGGTTGAAAGTACTTTTTCAGTTTGCTGCCTTTAGTGGTATTGGTCACAGTCGAACCGAACTCCCCTATCCCGCAAAGTGGTGCCTCATCAAGCTTCGCCAGCTAGTTTCTTCCTGCCATCTGTAGCCATGCTCTGTTGCTTCCCATTGATTTACACCTGGTCTGTAGGCAATTCCTCTGACTGCTGTAAGTGTCAGAAGCATGGCTGCCTGTGCCTCTAGTGTCGGTAACTATTTCCAAAGACTCCAGAGAACAGAAGGGGAAAGCCTTTGTTCTATCAGAGAGACAAAAGCCATTTTTTCCTTGACTTTTTGAAGAACTGTGGTAAAATAATACAATATAACTTGTCATTTTAGCCATTTTATTTTTATTTTTTGTTAGATTTCATTTATTTATTTATGAGAGAGAGAGAGATTGAGAATGAGAGAGTGGGGGAGGAGTAGAGGGAGAGGGATAAGCAGACTCTGTGCTCAGCACAAAGCCCGATGTGAGGACCCCGAGGTTGACCTGAGCAGAAACCAAGAGTCAGCCACTTAACTCACTGAACCCCCTGGGTGCCCCTCGTCTTAGCCATTTTAAAGTGTACAGTTCAGTAGTGTTCAATATATCACATTTTTGTGCAACTGATCTCCAGAACTGTTTGTATCTTGTAAAACTGAAACTCTGCACCCACTAACTCACTCCCCATTTTGCCTCCTCCCAGCTCCTGGCAACCACATTCTACTTTCTGTTTCTACAAATATGACTAATCTAGGTATTTCATGTGAATGGAATCATACAGTAGTTTTTTTTTTTCGCTTTGTTTGGTGACTGGCGTATTTCACATAGCGTAATGTCTTCAAGGTTCATCCATGTTGTAGAATTTGTCGAAATTTTCTTCCTCCTTAAGGCTGAATGATACTCCACTGTGTGTATGTGTCACATTTTGTTTTTCCAGTCGTCTGTTGGTGGGCACTTAGGGTGCTTCTGTCTTTTGGCTATTGTCATTAATGCTGCTATGAACACACCATACAGTTAACTCTTTGAGATTGTGCTTTTAGTTCTTTTGGGAAAATAGCATATGATCCAGCAATTGTATGGTAATTGTGTTTGTAATTTTTTGAAGAACCACCATACTCTTTTCCAGAGTGGCTGTATCATTTTAAATTTTTACCAGTAGTGTACAAGGGTTCTAATTTCTTCATGTTGTCACCAACACTTGCTATTTTTTGTTTCTTAGATCGTGGCCATCCTAATGGGTGTTAGGTGGTGGCAGAAGCCTCTTTGTTGAACTAATGTCTTCTTGCGTTTAAAATTACTTTTCTGCAATTGTTTATAACAAATATGTAAGGTGAATAATACATACAGCCAAACTTATTACACTGTTGCTAGTCACCAATCTTTATTTTTTATTTATTTCTTTAAAAAGAGATTTATTTTTTTATTTTAGAGAGAGTGTGCATGCATGTATGTGAATGCAATTGGGGGGGGGACAGAGGGAGAGGGAGAGGGAGAGGGAATCTCAAGGAGACTCTCCAGTGAGTGTGGAACCTGACATTGGGCTTGATTTCATGCGGAAATCACGAGTTGGGCACTTAACTGACTGAACTGAGCCGCCTGGGTGCCCCTAGTTACTAGTCTTTAAAACCTCTAGTTTTAAATAATTTCTTTTTGAAAATTTCATGTCAGTTATCTGCTATGTAATAACTGGCCAAGGAATCAGGGGCCAAATGAGCCTAAGTATGAGATTCCATTTTTAGTCAAATTAGGGCCTCCGTGAATTGGTGAATTGTAGCAGGCGAGTGGATGGAGTTCAGAATAAAATCATTAAGTTCTAATATTTCTTCCAAATTCAGTAGATCATATTCATGGAGGTGAGAGCTGTAGCATATTCTTCCAGACTGTTTTAGAAGATATAAGTCTTTCTAGTACCATGAGGCCAGAGCTTCCCCCACACTGTGAAAAACACTTGATGTGCGAATAAATTAAAAAAGCACATTCACGGGTGCATGGGTGGCTCAGTGGGTTAAAGCCTCTGCCTTCGGCTCAGGTCATGATCCCAGGGTCCTGGGATCGAGGCCCGCATCGGGCTCTCTGCTCAGCAGGGAGCCTGCTTCCTCCTCTCTCTCTCTGCCTACTTGTAATCTCTCTCTGTCAAATAAATAAATAAAATCTTAAAAAAAAAAAAAGCACATCCACAGGTTTGGTGATCACCATGCTGTAAGACAGACACAATTTCTTGTATAAAATCATGTGTCTTTGAATTTTGAAGATTGTAGACATCTAAAGAGAGATATAAAAAGCCCAGCACTGACTTTTATTTGTTTCAGGACTATTTTAGCATTCCAAAAGTTTTTGAATCCCCAAATCTGTCATTATTTGTAAAGGATTTTAGCTATTCCTGGAGTTGTGGGTTGATGGTATTTTAGAAAGATGAGTCAGGAGAAGGGAGATCTGTCTTACCACAGCTGGGTCTCTAATCAGGCCTATTGTCCCCTTCTTGGCAGCAGGAGAGGCTGGTGCAGGTGTGCACACTGTGCCTTTACCTGGTTTCACCCCTGCCAGGAGGGGCATCCCTTTACTGCCTCTTAAGTCTGTGATCTGTGTCCTCTTTCCCAACAAGGTGTTCTGTACTCTCTGGCCTCTCACTTTGATGGCTTCATGACCTCGATTAATATAGGAAAGCCATTAAAGTTTACCTGGGGGAATTCTGACTTCTAGTGGCTGTGTTTCTGAGCAACTTTCTGAGGAAAAGCCCAGAGTTTTAAAAATGTGAACATAGTGAAAGACATCAAATATCAAATAACTTATAGGCAGGCTACTATGAAAATTAATAAGCTTCATTTTTCTTATTTTTCAGTTCTGTTTGGAAAGAAACTTCAGTATAGTGTTTTTTTTTTAAGATTTTTATTTGTTTATTTATTTATTTGACAGATAGAGAGAGATCACAAGTAGGCCGAGAGGCAGGCAGAGAGAGAGGAGGAAGCAGGCTCCCTGCTGAGCAGAGAGCCCGATGCGGGCCTCGATCCCAGGACCCTGAGATCATGACCTGAGCCGAAGGCAGAGGCTTTAACCCACTGAGCCACCCAGGAGTCCCAGTATAGTGTTTTAAAAGATGTTTGTATATGGAACATTTTAGACCTAAACAACATAAGTAGTATACTGGGCTTCTATGTACACACCACCCAGCTCCAACAACTGTCGACGTCTGCCATTCTTATTTTATCTATACTTCCGTCCACTTCCTGCCCCTAATTCAATAGTTTTGACAAATGGATAAAAGGGACATGGGTTTTTAAAAAACTTTGTTCACCACAACATATACCCTCCTCAGTGTCCATCACCCAGCCAGCCCATCCCACCACCAGCAACCCTCAGTTTGTTTTCAGAGAATGTCTCTTAGGATTTGTCTACCTCTCTGGTTTCGTCTTGTTTCAGCATGTGTTGTGGTGAGTGCTGTGTATTGTGTAAGACTGATAAATCACAGAACTGTACTCCTGAAAGAAATAATAAATTATGCGTTAATAATAAAAAAGAAATAAAATTAGAGGCCCCATATGACCACTCACCTCTGAACACATAAATAATCCATTAATCTAACAGAACATAAAAATTTACATTGTAGCATTATTTATAATACTGAAAAACTAAAAATTCAAATGTTCAACAATTGGGCAAGAGTTAAATAAGTAATGACATCTTCAAATGATGGAATAAAATAAAGGTATTGAAATATTTTTAATGTCATGAAAAATGCTGATGATAAATGTTAAGCAGAACAATAATGACAAAATTGTTATGGAATAAGTACAAGTAAAAAAATGGATGATAGGGATTATGTGAAATATATTCTCCATCATTATGTTTTTTCATAATTTCCAAAGATTTTTTCCACAAATGAGTAATTTTCAAAATTGGGGGGAAAAAAAGTGTTCACTTAAAAAAAAAAGCTTTTTCCAATGAAACATTGACAATGCTATTATGGTTGGAAGTAAAGTTTGATCTGCATTTTATCTTAGCACTGTTATCTAAAACCAAGTGAAAACTGTTTCATACGTTATCAGTTCGGATTGAAGTAAATCAGTTAGCCTTATAGTAACACCAGGCTTCTATCCACTCATTCAGTTAATACTTAGTGAGAGTCTACTATGTCCCAAGTAGGTTTTTAGACACTGGGAAGACAGTACTGAACAAAACCAACAGAAGCTCTTACCTTAATGGGACTTATTTTCAGGAAGCGTGTGCGCGCGTGCATGTGTGTGTGTTCGTGTGTGTTCGAAGGTGCAGTATTAAATAGGGGAATTAGAAAGAACCTACTGGAAAGATGCTATCTGTGTGGAAATAGGAAGACTGTTACTGTTCTAGTCAAGGGGATGAACAAGCACAAGGGCCCAGGGTGGACAGGGGCTTAGTTTGTCCTAAGAATAGCAAAGGGTCCAGGATGGCAGAAACAGGTGAAGGCGAGGGTCAATGAAGCAGAAGGAACTAGGAGGTGAAGTCTGAGACATAGAGAAGGGCTGGCAAATAGTTTAGGGACACTGAAAGGACTTAGACTTTCCTGGGGGAAGTCGAGCATGAGCAGGAGGTATACAGTTGGCTAACGGAATAAGACTGAGGAGCAAAGTGCTGGTCTGATTAAGACAAATGGCACCAAGGTTAAAACAGTTTATAGTTTTCACAGAAGCTGAATTTCCTGCATAATTTGCAAAGTACCCAAATTTTGTTCCCCAAATCTAATAGGGTTGCCGATATCCTGGGTATGTTTATTTTTCCACCAAGTTGTTTTATTCAGGTCTTTTAGTCCAACTGGGTTGTTTTTAATATGCTCTCTTTCTTGTTTGCAAGGTTTGCCTGATAGAACCTCCAGTGAACCAGGTTTGGTTAAACAAACCTAATTCCTAATCCTGCTTCTTATTGATGGGTAATGTTTGCCCAGGATCTTTGGTAGAGGCTTGATAATGGAGTTATTTAGCTTTTCAGTTTTCTCACAGATCCCCGAGAAATTATCTGCAGCTCTGAGTGACTGTGTAAGTTACTCAAATGCATTAAGCTATATGTGTACATGGGGGCATATTTACTGCATCACTGCTTTCATGCACAAAATTGCTTTGGGAGGTTTCAGACATACTTTAAGTATGTATAATCTGCTTTATCATTACCTTTTCCAAAAAAATCAGATTTGGAAAACAATTGCCTTGCTTTTAGTCAAATACTAATGTAAAGCGATTATTGATTTCTTCCGCTGTGTACGTGGTGGTTCGATATTGTCTTGGGGTTAATGCATTTCCTTTCAGGGGTGGTCGGCTGCGTTTATTACTAAGTGAGGTCACACTAAGAGAGGTGCAGGAGAGGCTCATTATGAGTCATAATTTTCAATCACTCACATCCGTATTCAAATTCAATTTGAGCTGGTATAAGTGGGAAGTCATGGTATATGATTAAATTAGGGGAAGAAGGATTGGATATCTATCTGTCTGTGAGAGTCAGTTGGACATCAGAAGAATGTGGAGGCAAAGTTATTCTTAGATAGCTTCTGTAAAATGTACTTAGCAGGTTTTTTTATGTTTGCTTATTATATCAAATTTGGGGAGGTGATTTACCTAAAAATTTGATTGACTACCTAGTATAACCCATAACTGTACTGTGTGCTGGAAGGGCCAAATATTTATAAGACATGGTTCTTGCCTGTGAAATAATCTCAGAGCAATGCAAGACACTTTTTAATGACTCACCGAATACCGTTTGAGCACTCATGTTGTTGGAGGGACACTATATGAAGAGATAATGAAACATTCCTCTATAGGAAATATCTGTAAGTTTTTCCTTTGTATCAGTTGCCTATAGGTTCAGAGAGACCCTAACCGAATGAGAAGTAAGGACTATAACATTTTTGTGACTGAATTACAGAATATATAAAGCTTTTCAATAACACAGAGAGTGGTTTTCTGGGTCAGCAGCCCAAAAGCAAATAGAAACAAAAGAGTCATCCTGAAGTCTATACCGTGTTTGTAAAATTAACATTTTTGAGTGGATGAAATGACCCCAAACTAAAGGAAACTAATTATAGTCTGATATGGTCAGATAGATGCTATATTTTGACAGCAGAACTTGGCCTCACAAGACCTTTAAAAAGGTATGAGGAAAGAAGGACGAGTAGAATAAAGAGAGCTATGATTCCTACTTGCCACAATTAAGCTATTCTGTTAATTAATTAATTAAGATTTTAATTTATTTATTTGACAGAGAGAGAGAGATAACAAGCAGGCAGAGAGGCAGGCAGAGGGAGAGGGGGAAGCAGGCTCCCTGTTGAGCAGAGAGCCTGATGCGGGTCTCCATCACAGGACCCTGAGATAATGACCTGAGCTGAAGGCAGAGGCTTAACCCACTGAGCCACCCAGGCGCCCCTATTCTGTTAATTAAAAAAAAAAATTTTTTTTTTACCAAACTAATCCCCCCACCACTTGTTATTTTTAGCCTTTAAAAATAGTCACTGACTTTGATGCTCAAATTGTGGCTAAGCTGGCCTTCTTGCACTAGAAAAAGATAAAATGGAGTTTTTCTTTCACCTATTCATCCACACACCCTTTCTTAATTGTTATTCAAAGAAATTGCTCATGTCATTCTTGGCACTTGGCTGACTCACCAGCCTTGCTAGTAACTAGTACTGTGAAGCTGAGCAGCCCGCCCACCACCCGGCGAGCGTTATAAAGATGGCCTCTTAGCCTGCAGCACAGATGTAATAGAGACTTGCACAGCTGAAGGTTTCAGCATTCATGAGTGGAGGAAAAAAGAAAATGCATGTCACTGTGGATTTGCTGATAAACTGAGGAACATGCACAGCCTCCTTGTTTAATCCACTCTGCCAAGTGAGCTTGGAATCCTCGCCTGCGCTGAATGATAGAGAGTTGTGGTCAGCACCTCATTAGAAGGAGGAAAACTCAATGCCTGGATCAACAGCGCGCTGCTATATTTAGCTTGTGGGAGAGAGAAAATAATGACTTTGTCTCTGTACTTCCTTCTTTGGGTGTTATCCTCATTTAACGTTCTGTAGAGGATTTTCTACAAAAAATAATAGAATTATAAAAATAATTTATATATTATACAAATTATAATGTATAAATTTTGATCTTATATAAAAATAAAATGTATTTACTTTTATATAAAAATAAAATGTATTAAATTTTCTCTCTTTTTTTAAAGATTTTCTTTATTTGAGAGACAGAGAGAGAGAGAGAGAGAGAACATGCATGAGTGGGGGGAGGAAGAGCAGAGGGAAAGGTAGAGGGAGAAGCAGACACCCCGCCAAGCAGGGAGCCCAATGAGGGACTAGACCCCAGGACTCTGAGATCATGACCTCAGCTGAAGGCAGATGCTTAACTAACTAGGCACCAAGGCACCCCTTAGATTTTTTTCGTTGCAAAAAGTAATATATGTATAAATAATTAGGTAAATACAGAAAAGTAGAAGTGTTACCCCACCACTGAAAAAAAGCCAACATGCACACTATTCACATTTTGCCTAAGCTCAATTTTAGCTTATTTGACATAGTTGATTATCCTGCGTTTTCACTCAACATAAACAGTTTTTCTCTCTCCTTTTTTTTTTTTTAAAGCAAGTGTTTCACTTAAAATAGGTATATTCTTTTGGGAAAAGTAATTTATTTAATGGTTCTGCTATTAGTGTGCTATTCTTTCCATTTGTTTATGGTAAGCAATCAATCCTTAAACAACATCTTTGTGCATGATGTTGTTTCCCTTGAAAGTATTTGCTTAAGATAGATTTTTTTTAGAATTGAACAGATTTTTTTTTTTGAAGAATTCATCCAGTGAGGATCAAGTTTTTTTTTTTTAATTATTTTTTTTAACGTTTCTGAGGTTCTTGATGACAGTCATTTTCCAGGAATATTATACCAATTTGTACCCCCACCAGCAATATGAGAGAGCATTCACTGAGAGTTTGGCACAGATGTAGGTTTCAATCTGTTCATGCTTTTGGACAAGAAGTCTTCAGAGGCAAAGAGGGAACAAAGACACTGTATTTGTTCACCCAGTTGTGAATTTTGCTTTCCTGACTCCTTCGCCCCTCTGCCTCCACCCATTTTTCTCTGTTTTGCATTTTTGGCTTAGTGGTCTTGGACTTCTCTACAGTAAACCTGTTCTTTGGCTCACTGCAGACCTTCCATATCACTTAGACTTCGTAGTTAGCATGAAGTGGTTTCTTTATTGATAAGATTTCTCTGCTATTCGTCCTCCTAATTGTTTATTTTAAAAAATTTCAAAGTGGATCGGGGTAAACAGAATACAAAATGAAACAATGGAAGGACTCAACCCACACTGTGTTTAAAAAAGTATGTAAAAGGTTGATGATTGTAGAAATCTGGCTCTTATCGCAAACTTAATATTTTATATATTTTGAAGTATGACATGAATACACTGTGCAGGTGGCTCAACGAAGAATTGTTCATGGCAGTGATCCTAATGACTAAATCTCCACAACTTGAGAAGAGGAAGTAAACAAGTATATTTGTAAAAGAATTTCTATTGTTCCAAAGGTAGTTTGGGTCAGATTTTGTCATTGTTTACATGGCATGAAAAAATTCAAACTGCTTTTTGAAATCACGGATGATGCCTATTTAATAAGTTGGATGCATGCAGCACCCAGAACAGCCTTATCTGTGTTCTCATGAGTGTTAGTTGTTGCTTCACACTGAGAGAATGGAGAAGCACCCAAAAAAGGAATGTGTATGTGTTTGCATGAAACCAAACCATAGTTTTTTGATTTTACTGTAGCCTGTTTTGTAGGTCTGCCTGGGAAAGTTGGACAGAGTGAGAAATGACTAAAGATAAAAGGAGGAGAAATATATTTTATCAGAATAATTGGTCAATGTAATACATATATTGAAAAGGGTTCTTTGTTGTTTCCAAAGCAAGAAATATACAGTATGGCCTTGACCTTCTTACATGTCTTCTAATAAGAGTCTCTACTAATGATGGTTAAAGTGAGCTTGAACAAAACTTGTACTTTTATGAATTTATTTATTTATTCTAACAGATTTTATTTATTTACTTGAGAGAGAGAGAGAGACAGAAAGCATGAGCAGGGAGGAGGGCAGAGGTAGAGGGGGAGGCTGACCCCCGCTGAGCAGGAAGCTTGATGTGGGGCTCTATCCCGGGACCCTGGGATCTCAATCTGAGCTGAAGGCAGATATTTAACCAACTGAGCCACCCCTTTTATGGATTTATATAAAGAAACATATAAACTCCAAGGATCAACATTATTGAAACTAGATGGATAAGCTCTTTGTATTTATGAAAACATACCAGTTTAGGCAAGAAAAAGACATTAAAGGGCAATGTGAAAACTTCTTTCGTGAAATTTAATGAAAAAGCAATGCATTTTCTTTTTTTTTCCTTGCAAATTTTTATTAAATTCCATTTAGTTAACATACAGTATGAGTTTGAGGTGTAGGATTTAGTGATCATTACTTACATACAATACCTTGTGCTCATCTCAAAAAATGCTCTCCTTAATACCCATCACTATTTACCCCATCCACTGTCAACTTCCCCTCTAGCAACTCTGTTTGTTCTCTATAGTTAAGAGTCTGTTTCCTGATTGCCTCGCTCTCTTTTTTTAATTTTCCCTTATGTTCATCTGTTTTGTTCCTTAAATTCTACATATGAGTGAAATCCTATGGCATTTGTCTTTCACTGACAGACTTAATTTGCTTAGCATAATACACTCTAACTCCATCTACATTGTTATAAGTGGCAAGTTTTTGTCTTCTTTATCCATTCATCAGTCAGTGGACATTTGGGCTCTTTCCGTAATTTGGCTATTGTTGATAGTGCTGCATGTGTCCCTTTGAATCAGTATTTTTGAGTCCTTTGGGTAAATATCCAGTAGTGCAAGCAATGCATTTTCAATCTACACTACTTCCTCCACTACAGAACTTGGTGTTAGATATTTCTTGTTAACCATAAAACGTTTTCAATATTTTATCCAGTATTTAAAAATTGTAGATTCCAAGTTTGTATCCAGATAAAACATCAATGTTCTTTTCATTCTGATGTATCTGGAGAAGTCCTATCATTATTGAAAATGCATGGCTTTAAAGTGGGAAAATGAGGAAATTTCCTAATTTCAAGCAGCTGTTTTATTCATTGAAGCATCTCAATGCCAGACAATTGCAGGTTTACTTATTATAGGCAGAATCTCTGTAATTATAGCTCTCTAAAGAAGCATATAATGTATATTGTATTTGGGATATTATACAGAATTACATTTGCTTATTCAAATGAAAGTTTGAACACTATAAATTCAGCAGTCATTTCTACCGTTGATGAGAATATTGAAAACAAAAGTTAGTAACTACAGCAAAACATTCTATTAGACCTAGATTGTTTTCACAAGTGTTTTTCTATTTATGTAGTGTTGCTAAATAAACGTACACTGGAGTATTAGTTTGTTTGCAAAGCATATTGCAAATATAGGTACTATTCCAAAGTTAAACAAGATAAATGAGTTGGTTAAATGAGTGTGGTATGAAGTACGTATTTGAAGTGTAAGCATAGTATAATCCTCCTAAATCTAAAGGCATGCTTCATCTAGATATAGCAAATTTAATTTTCTACATAGATGGAGAGGAATATTAGCATAAATAATTTTTAAATACACATAATCTAAAATATTTTTACTTGACTTTGGAAAGCATTATGTAATTTTATTTTGGTTGCAGATATATCCTCGTAATTGTGTTCCTGAAAAATCAATATTAAATTTAGATTTAGTTCAAAGAGTATCCACCTATTGTTAGGAGAATGGTTTAGTGTTTCCCTAAAATGAACTTGGTTCCAGTAGGTTGCCTCTTCCAAAAACATTAGGCATATTTCTTCCAGAGTTCCTATGTTTATTTTTCTGCCTTATGTGCAGAGATGAGCTTATGTAGTAGAGGAACGTGGGCTTAAATGGTCGCCCCACCAATTACTAGCTGTCTTAAGTCTGAGCAAGTTTTTAAATGCTTTTACAGAATTCCAGTTTCTTCATCTGAAAACGGTCATAATAATGCTGACATTTCTGGGTTGTTGCAGGAATTGAATAAAATAATGTGCTTAGCACAAGTGCCTGGTATAAAGTGCTCAGAAATCACAAATTATTGTCAAGGGATGCTTGACAAATGTCAGTTTACTGTCCTTCTCTCCTTTCTTTAACTCTGCTTATCTAAAGTTTTTGGATTTTTAAAGACCCACTTTATTTATTTATTTTAGAGAGAGAGTGTGTGCACATATACACATGCACAGACACACACATAAGCTGGGGAAGGAGCAGAGGGAGAGGGGAAGAGAGGAAGCGGACTTCCTGCTGAGCATGGAGCCCCACTCAGAGCTCTATATCAGGACTCTGAGATTATGACCTGACCCTAAGTCAAGAGTCAGATGCTTAACCAAGTGAGCCACCCCGGGTTGCCCAAGACCCACTTTAAATTCATTCTCCTTTATGGATACTTCCTTGACCACTTTTTAAAAAAATATTTTATTTATTTATTTGACAGAGAGAGACACAGTGAGAGAGGGAACACAAGCAGAGGGAGTGGGAGAGGGCCAAGCAGGGAGCCCAATGTGGGGCTTAATCCCAGGACCCTGGGATTATAACCTGAGCCGAAAGCAGACACTTAATGACTGAGCCACGCAGGTGCCCCCTTAAGAATTTTAAAAAATTCTTAATTTAACTATTTAAAAATCAAATTGAAATGAACAATACCAAATAGTACAGAGGGCTGATGACAAACAGCAAGAGCACTGCCTACTTTGTTCCATCTCTCAGTGCGGTGACTCCTGCGGTGGTACTCCTACTTGAAATTTAAGTAGTAACGTTGTTAAAAGGTAGCAGAACAAAAGATAGGATAGAGAACAGGGCAAAGGATAACAGTGTACTTTCTCTTGAAAGAGTATCCTGGGAGCTGTCATATTTTATTGTATTCAGAATTTAGTTGCATGGCCACAACAGCTGCAAGGAGGCTGGGAATTATCTTTTTTATGAGAGGTCATATGCCCTGCTGAAAATTCAATTTTGATAGAAGAAGGAAGCATGCACATTAGAGGCAAAATTGGGCGTTTGAAAGAGTTGGGCATCCTAGCATCCTAGAATCCTTTCTTTCCCAGATATCTATCTCTTTTCCCTTCCCTGAGGCCTTTGATATTTTTAAAAATTATTTTGCTCTCCTCCAGGACTCCACTCCATAAATAGATTACCAGATCCTTCTATATTGTTCACTGCCACAGGTCCTTTAGGTTCATCAGAATGGACCACCTAAGAGATAAGAAAACTTAATTTTACTTAAGTAAGTTGCCTTTCATGGAAAACTTTGGTGCATTATTGAGCTGGATTGTATTTTTTTTATCAGTATCTTCTTCCCTTCCCCCAGGGAAGCATTATATTTCCCCACCTCATTGATTGGCCATGTGACCTGCTTCATGCAATACAATTTGGAATTAATGTATTTCACTTTGGCAAAAGCTTTTGTATGCAGTTTATGCTTCAACTATTTTCTTTTTTCTTTTCCTGCAACATCATTCCAGAAGGCACTGCTCCTTCAGCCTGGGTATCAGAGTGAAGAGGACATGGAGCAGAGCCTCGTCCAAATGCCCATGGACACATAGTATGAGCAGGGAATAAACCTTTATAGCTCCAAGCCTCTCAGATACTGGGGGCATTTATCACCACAGCATGATCTTGTCTGTACAATTATTATGCTAAAATCATTTCCATCTGGTTTTCTTTTTACCTAAGTCACCTTCACCTCCCACCCAGGAAGGAGTGAAAGGGTAAGGCAAAAAGGGAATGAAAGGAAAAGAAAAGACCATTCTGCCACATTAAGACTGTAATATCACCAGCTGCTTATTTTACTTTCTAATTTCCAAAATATACTTGACATTTTATTTTAGCATTTCCAATCATATATAAGCAAAATGTTAAGTGAAGTGATTATGGCAGGAAAAAAGTATCCCCTAAATGAATCTATTTATTTCTGATTTATTATTGAAAATACCCATCTGTCTAGAAGCACTGATAGAATAATACCTTTAGTAAGAAAAAATTTAGCACATTTCTTCATTGTGTTTTTATTTATGTATTTAACTCTCCAACCAAGGGTTTATTTGATTGAGAGTCTTTGTCTTAAATATTGCCATTAGTATAAGTCCATGTGGTCATTAGGAAGTCAAAGTATTGTTTGATATCACAAATGAATGAGAACTTTCTAAGTTGTATGTTTCACACCAGGAAGCTATGTCAAGCTAGAACTTGTGTACCCACCTTCAGAGTTCTGACTGTATGGCTCTTGGCCATCACTGCCACTACTCTGCCCCTCCCTAAATGTTTGGTAGCATTTTATTTAAAAAAAATTTTTAAAGATTTTATTCACTGATTTGACAGAGAGAGAGAGAGAGCGAGTGCATAAGCAGGGGGAGCAGCAGGCAGAGGGAGAAGGAGAAGCAGGTTCCCCGCTGAGCGACACGGCGGGGGGGGGGGGGCCCAAAACAGGNCAGGGCTCAGTCCCAGTACCCTGGGATCATGACCTGAACCAAAGGGAGACACCCAACCGACTTGAGTCACCCAAGCACTCTCTTGCTAGCATTTTAAATAGAGAACCCAGCATGGAATTATGATGGGTTTTTTTGTTATATAGCCCTGTTCAACTCTTACCATACAGATATTTCTTACACATTCATACCACTTATAAGTTGTCAACATCTTTCTCTCAACCCTTATCTCTGCCTAGGGGTCAATAACAAATTTTAGGTGAGACACAAAATCATTTCTCACTGAAGATTTAGAAGTCTCGTGTTAAGAAGCTAATAATTGGGGGTGCCTGGGTGGCTCAGTTGTTGGGCATCTGCCTTTGGCTCAGGTCATGATCCTAGGGTCCTGGGATCGAGCCCTGCATCGGTCTCCCTGCTCTGCAGGAGAGCCTGCTTCTCTCTCTCCCACTACCCCTGGTTGTGTTTCCTCTCTCACTGTGTCTCTTTCTGTCAAATAAATAAATAAAATCTTAAAAAAAAAGAAGAAGAAGCTAATAGTTGGTTTTGGCTGTAGATGTGCTGATGGTTTGTCAGAAGGGTAATAGTTTGATAGAATATACCTTTTCTGTTTTTTTTTTTTAACCATTCCATCTCAAACATCCAGAATAGTACTTGGCACACAGTAGGTGCTCAATGAATATTTGCAGAGGGAAAGAATGGTAGATCTTCTGCAGGTCAGAACCAAGTCTTCCAGGTGACACTTAGCCTTTGGATACTCTTCTAAGTAAAGAGATGAAAGTATTTTCTCATTTATATTTCCATCAGTATGAATTCTTAACATTACAAGATGAGTCTGTGAAATAATGAGGTGTACTTTTTAAAACAATGGCCATCGGTACATTTAAAGGTGGTTTGACCTTCAGATTCCTCACCCCCTGGTGTGCAATGACATTGCCACGGCTCAGAGCACTTTATGAGCCCCACTTCTTCCTCAGCAGGTAATCCCTCGGTGGGGTTGGTATGTTTATACTACAAGTGTTACCAGGTCCTGGCTGCTGTGACTGGATGACACAGAGTCTGGAACCTGCAGGGCCCCTTCTGTTCGTCTGACTCCTACCCCAGGGCAGCCATGGGTGGTAGATAGAGTAATTGTTAGTGAATCTAATTTCTCCCAGTGACTAGTTGACTGTCTAGTGGTAAAATACACAAACAGATGTACTGAGTCTCTCAAGTTCCATAGCTACCAGCGGCCTCCAAGAGATGATTTCTTGTTTTCCTGTTTGGAGGTGGCATAAACACTGGGGAAGCAAATGGGGTAGGGGGGAGAAATTGGTTCATTTTAACAGAAATTTCTGTCCTAGTTTAAGGAAAAATTAAGATTTTGTATCAGCTTTTAATGGATACATGATTAGAAAATCATGGGGTAGAGGTAAAAAAGCCTGGGCTCTGGGGTCATACAGCCTGGTTTCAAATGCCAAAACTCTAGTACTGTGGCCTTAAGCAAGTAACATTTTCTCTGTATTTCAGTTTCCTTATCTGTAAAAAGGGAATGATGGTAATGTCTATCTCATAGGATGCTTTTTTGTTTTTTGTTTTTTAATAAAGTCCCAGTGGCAATGAGCATGAGAGGGACTTTCGAGTTAGTGGACATTTTCTTAGTCTAGTTAAACAGGCATGTTCAGCTTGTAAAAATTCATCAAAGTGGACACTACGTGTACTTTTCTCACTATATATATATTTCAACAAAAATTGAAAAGAAAATTCTCACCCTTAGGGCCAGCGAATTGCTGTCATAAGATCTCTCTCTGTCTCAGTAGAATTTCATGCTCTTCAGCAGGTAAACAAATGACAAGCCTGAAATTATTTTAATTGGTAAATTTTATAGATGTATTTACATAAAGTATATTTAAGTTTTGTGGGTGTATTTGGACCTAATTGTCCAAAAAGGGTTGACTGCTCTTTCAACTAACTGAAACTCCTTTGGCTTAACATTGGTTGTACAAAGTTGATTTGTACAGGTATGTTCTAGGCTAGAGCTTAAACATTAGCCTCGGATGCAGCTACACCTGTTGTGGATGAATATTTAAGATCTTCAGGTACTTGGATGCTTTTTGTTTGTTTTTTTAATGCTTTTTTTTTTAAAGACTTTATTTATTTGAGAGAGATAGAGAAAGCACAAGAGCGGGGTGAGGGGCCGAGGGAGAAGCAGACTCTCCGCTGAGCAGGGAGGCCAATGTGGGACTTGATCCCAGGATACCCGGATGATGACCTGAGCCGAAGGCAGACACTCAACTGACTGAGCCACCCAGACAAAGTACCATCTTGGGGCACTTTGTGAGAGACTATTTAGTTCCAGGGGGTTGAACCAAAATTTCTGCCATTGGGCAGTGTAGAATTTGGCCTCAGCTCCTGGGCTGATTATACTCCTATGCCTGTGTTGGAGCCAGAGATAAACTAAACTTGGTGCCTCTGGGCCCCTGTGCTGTCCTTGTAATACATTTAGAATTTGATGTAAGGTGGAATAGGCCCGTAAAAAGGCCATCATTTTTGTTTTTAAACTCAGGGAAAAATAAAAAGAATAGAGGCAGAATTAATAGGACAGAATCGACTAGGTCTGAAAATATTTAAGATACTTTTTACACAGAGTTGGTCAATTTTTCTAGTTTTAGTGAATGAAACTGAGGTGGATTTCCAAGTTCCTTTAGTTTTAGAAAATTTTCTTGATTCCAAAGATAAGTATATATTAAAATTAATACTACTGGCCTGTTCAGACAAAAAAAGAATCAATTTAAGGAAAAGAAAAATTAGAGTCTATAGACAAAACAATAAGCTGACTGAGTCACTCTTCGCTCAGCTCTTGGTTATATTACAATGACTGAGCCTTAAAATCACATTGCTTAATATGCATTCTTCAGAATGCTTTTAATTAAACACAGATGCTCATTTTTTCACTTCAAGTTATCCTTCACTCTTAAAGTCCATTGCTTACGCCAAACAAAACACCCCTAAAACTCCAAGCCTTATACTAAATAGTCTATGTTCTTTAACTTCTCCTATTCCATAATCACACAAGCTAATTATGAAAGAACAATGTATTTAGAGAAGGTCCCTTATGCTTGGTAATTTCCAATTATTTAGTACTGCTAATTATTAATGACCTGTGTTATAAATGTACTTTTCAAAATGGTATCTATCTTTTTAACTCTTTGCTCTAACAGCCCACAAAATTGTAGCTCTCCTGGGAGGTGGGGTAGGTCTGGGATATGCAATAGGTTAGAACCACATGGGCTAAGATACTTCTGATCAACTGGCACAAATTCTCCCAGAAATGTGGTAATGTCTCTGGGTTCCTATAAAGGGGGGTAGTTTTACCAACCTACTTTATGATACTGTTGGGAGAGATAAATTGTTAAGATAAAGTATAATGACAACAATATGTATGAATCAATCCCCTGAGGCATAGGAGTTTAAATGCATCTACAAATCAGGTACATAACTGGTTACCCAGCAATGTAACCAAAGAAAGCAAATGTCCACTTGAATTAAAGATTATGAGAATAACATATGCATTAGACAAACACAGCAATCAGGTAGGTAGGATTTGTTTTCCTGTATTTGAAAAGGTTAGCAGGAAATGTTAAATATATAATTGAATATATTACGGCAGAAATGAGGTATATAATGCTATTATAATTGATTATAAAATATCCATAGGTAGAAAAATGTTAAGTTGTTCACATGTGGCTTTTCAATTTGCCTTAGAAAGCTTTATGATAATTTATTGAGAAAAACCTCTGGTCATTACTTATTAATAATGTATTTGAAATGTTTTCCTTGAGTATTTTCCTACTTTATGTCTGTTAAAGTGAAGGCAGGAGATGAGAATACATCTGAGAAAAACTTGCATGAGGCCAGTCTTGAGGGAACAGTTAACAAGACCCCAGGTCTACATACTAAAGGTATTGGGACTGTGGCCCAGTTACGAGGAAAGCCCTGGAGTGTGGAATTCCAAAATTATATAAATGTTTTCTTCCCAGTAGGTCTTTTAAATAAACAAAACAGAATTTGAAAAGAGCTGTGTAGTTCAAATATTCCTTCCTTTACTCCATGTTTGTAAAATGAGTACAATATTCCTGTGTTTGTCTTGGGACAGGACTAATGTCCCCAACTACTCCTTGGTTGGCAAATTATTATTATTAATTATTATTATTATTATTATTAGAAATAGGAAATCTGCAAAACCCAGAGAAGAGGCTTTTTCAAAAATTGGGAGTATGTTTTTGCCTCAGGTGCTCAACAGTATTACTACTTCGTGCTAAGTGAAACCATTTCTGGAGCAGGTTAGTTCAGTCCATCACAGAGTACTAGCTGGTCAGGTCAGAATGTTCTATTGGAGACCCAGGTGACAATAGTTCCTGTTTCACAATTTCCCATGGGATTGCAGATACAAATAAGAAGCATGCACAAGAAGTAGTGCGTGGACCAGAGATATTGAGCAAAAACACAGAGTATTGTTTTGTAGTTTTTTGTGGACCAATCTTAAAAATCTCTTTTCAAATTTATTCTTAAATATTTTCCATTTTTTTGCTACTGTAAAAGGCATTTTATTTATTTATTTTTTTATTTATTATTTTTTTTGACACATGAACCAGATGAATTTAATAAAGATATACAGAGCTTTCCATCCAAAATTGGCAGAGTGCACATTCTTTTCAAGTACACATGGAACATTCTCCAGGATAGATCACGTTAGGTCACAAAACAAGAATAAATAGATTTAAGAAGATTTAAATTCTTTTTCTTTTTAAAAATTATTTATTTATTTGTTTATTTTATTTTTTCAGTGATCCAAGATTCATTGTTTATGCACCACACCCAGTGCTCCATGCAATACGTGCCCTCCTTAATACCCATCACCGGGCTCACCCATCCCCCCCTCCCCCTCCCCTCTTTCCTCCATAACCCTCAGTTTGTTTCTTAGAGTCCACAGTCTCTCATGGTTTGTCTCCCCTTCTGATTTACCCCAATTCACTTTTCCTTTCCTTCTCCTAGAGTCCTCCATTTTATTCCTTATGTTCCACAAGTAAGTGAAACCATATGGTAATTGACTTTCTTTGCTTGACTTATTTCACTCAGCATAATCTCCTCCATAAAAAAAGGCATTTAAAAATTTTTAATTTCTGACTGCTTCCTGACATATGTAGATATGCAGTTCATTTTTATACACAGATCTTGTATCTTTCAGCCTTGCTAAACTCACTTTATTCTAGGAGACTTTTGGTGAATTTTATAGAATTTTCTGCATAGATAATCAGTCACATTATCTGCAAATAAATACTACTTCTTTCCAATGCAGATACATTTATTTGTATTTATTATATGTATGTATGTATGTATGTATGTATGTATGTATGTATGTATGTATGTATTTTTGCCTTACAGCACTTGCTGGAAACATCCCTAGAGTGCTAAATGAAAGGGTCTTGAAATGGATATTCTTTTTTTTTTAAAGATTTTATTTATTCATTTGACACAGAGAGAGATTACAAGTAGGCAGAGAGGCAGGCAGAGAGAGGAGAGAGGAGGAAGCAGGCTCCCTGCTGGGCAGAGAGTCCGATGTGGGCCTCGATCCCAGGACCCTGGGATCATGACCTGAGCCGAAGGCAGCGGCTTTAACCCGCTGAGCCACCCAGGCGCCCGAAATGGATATTCTTGTTCCCAATGTTTATTACTAGCATTTTAGTAGTCGATTTTTCATAGGCACCTTTTGTTAGTTTGAGGAAGTTCCCTTCTATTCCTAGTTTGCTGAAGGTTATTATCGGAAATGAGGGATATTGTCAGATGCTTTTTATGCATCTATTGAGATGGTCAAATAGTTTTCATTTTTTAGTTGGTTGATGTGGTTTATTATATTGTTTAATTTTTGAATGTTAAACCAACTTTGCAAAATTCTCTGGAAGAGTTTGTGTAGAATTGGTATTATTTCTTACTATAAATGTTTCATAGAATTCCTCACTGAAGCTATCTGGGCCAGGATTTTTTTTTTTTTTTTTATGAAATAGTTTTTAACTGTGAATTTTATTTCTTCTGTAGGTAAATGACTACCTATCTTCTACATGAGTAAGTTTTGGTTGTTTGAGACTTTCAAGAAAATTGTTCATTTTATCTAAATTTGTCAGAGTTATTAGCCTAAAGTTTCTCATAATATTCTCTTATTTTCCCTAAATTTTTTTCTTATTTCCCCCCTTATTTACCTTTTATTTTACACAGGGTTTGTAGTGATATCCCTTCTCTCACTCTTATATTAGTAATGTGTCTTCTTTTCTTTTTTTCTAGTCTCTCTGGCTGGAGGTTTATCAATTTTATTGATCTCAAAAAATAAGCTTTGGTTTCATAGATTTTCTCTATTTTCCATTTTTATTTCATTGATCTCTGTTTTTTACTCTTTCCTTTTTTTCTGCTTAATATGGGGTTAATTTTTTTTCCAGTTTCTAAGGTAGAACTAGAGGTCATTGATTTGAGAATATTTTTTCTTTACTAATACAGGCATTTTGAACTATAGGTGTCCTTCCAAGTACTGCTTTAGCTGCATCTAACAAATGTATGTTGTATTTTCATTTTCATTTAGCTCCAAATACTAAATCCCATTTTGATTTTTCCTTTGACCAGTGGTTTATATAGAGGTTTGTCATTGAATTTCCAAATATGTGGAGATTGTCATACACATTCTTCTACTTATTTCTTATTGAATTCCACTATGGTCAAAGAACATAGTTTGTAAATTTTGAAACCTTTTAAATTTATTGAGATTTGTTTTATGGCCCAGGAAGTAGTATATTTGGTACATAATCTGTATACCCTACAGAAGAATTGAGGGGTTGGTAACATCTCTAATAAAATTGTGGATTAAACTATTTTTTCTTGCAGTTTTATTAGTATTTGCTTCATACATTTTGAAGATCTGTTACTTGGTGCTTAAACCTTTGAGATCCTTTCTCTTTCTGGTGAATTGGCCTTTTTATCATTATGAAGTGATCCTCTTATCTTTGGTAATATTCTTTGCTCTGAAATAGATTTTGTTTGATATTAATATAATTGCTTGGGCCTTCTTTTGATTAGTGTTAGTATGGTCTATCTTTATTCATCATTTTACTTTTAACCTATTAGTGTCTGTGTTTAAAGTGCATTTCTTGTAGACAGCATGTGGTTGGATCTTTATTTTTTTAATCCAATCTGATGATCTTTGACTTTTAAATGCAGTGTTTAAACCATTAACATCTAATATGATTGTTGAGTTGGTTGATTTTAATCTATTATCTTGTTATTTGTTTTGTATTTGTCCTTCTATTTGTCCTCTCTTTTTCTGCTTTCTTTTTGATTATTTTCTATGGTTCTGTTTTTTTCCTTGTCTGCTTATTAGGTATTTTGTGTGTGTGTGGGGGGAGTTGCATTGGGGTTTAGGGTTTAATATAGTAAAGCTTAATTTCAAGTAATATTATACCACTTCATGTACAGTAAAAGATCCTCCAGTAGTACACTTCCATGGTCTTCCTTCCAGGCTCTGTGCTTTTTGTGTTATTTTACCTCTTCATATATATAAACCATACAGTACCTGATCATTATTTTTTTTCTTAAACTGCCAACTATCTTTTAAAGAATTTAAAATGTAGTATCTTATATTTACCCATATATTTTTTCTGTTCTTCATTCTTTCATTTAGCTGAAGGTTTATTTTCTCTGGTGTTATTTTCTCTTTGCAGTATAGGTCAGCTGGTGATGAATTTTTTCATTTTTTATGTCTGAAAAAGTCTTTATTTTGGTATCATTTTGAAATATATTTTCACTGGGTATAGAATTCTATGTTGACAGTTAATTTTGTTTCATTACTTTAAAGATGTTGCTCCACTGTCTTTGCTTTTGCATGGTTTTTTGATGAGAAATCTGATGCCATTCTTATATCTTTTTCCTCTGTGTGCAATGTATCTTTTTTTTTTCCCTCTGGTTGATTTTTAAAACTTTATTATTTAAAAAATTTTGTTAGAGAGAGAGCAAGGGAGTGGGGGGAGGAGCAGACCGAGAGGGATAAGCAGACTCCGAGCTGAGCATGGAGCCCATTGCAGGGCTCAGTCCAATGACCCTGAGATCACAAAATGAGCCAAAATCAAGAGTTGGATGCTTAACCAATTGAACCACTCAGACAGCCTTCCTCTGGCTGATTTTAAGATTTTGTCTTTATCACCGCTTTTAAGTAACTTAATTATAATGTGCCATGTTATGCTTTTCATCATTTTTTTTGTTTGATGTTCATTGATCTTAAACATCTATGAGCTTATAGTTTTCATCAAATTAAAAAAAATTCCGACCATTGTTTGTTCAAATATTTTTTTCCATCTCCTGAAACATGGGTTCCCACATAGTCATTTGTATTAAGATTTACAAATTGCATAAGTGGCCCTGCCAAGAAGGAAAATTGTCTCTAGAGTTGCTCAGGCTGAATTTCACAGATTCTCTAATAGTAAAAATGAGCACTAAATCACAAAAGGTTCTTGTTCCATACATTTTCCTCAATCCCTTGGGCTCATCAGTCTCATCATAGATACAAATGTTCAATTGGCCAAAAGCTTCAAACATCCATTATAAAGATACTTTTCACTCACATGTGATAGTATAGCAAGATACAAATGTTTTAAAGAGCTGAAGAGGTAACATAACCATATGATGCTGAGTTGTAAGACAATACAGAAAGGTAGGAACTTTGGCAACCTCGAGAGGCTTGTGATGGCCAAAGGCATTTACACTTAAAACACAACACAACATGGGGCTCCTGGGTGGCTCAGTGGGTTAAGCCTCTGCCTTCGGCTCAGGTCATGATCTCAGGGTCCTGGGATTGAGCCCTGCATCAGGCTCTCTGCTCAGCGGGGAGCCTGTTTCCCCCTCTCCCTCTGCCTGCCTCTCTGCCTACTTGTGATCTCTCTCTCTCTCTGTCAAATAAATAAATAAAATCTTAAAAAAAAAACAACAACACAATACAACAAAACCAGGTCAAATAAAAAATTTCTGCAACCCTTACTTAGCATGTTTATTGCCAGTAGCAACTCCTATGAAGAACTCACAATACAGAGCTCACTTTCAGATAGAGAAGGATACAAAATTGTTCCTGGATTGGTTCTTTTAAGAATATCTTTAAATCTATTAGCATTTTTCATTCAATAATGAGTCGGTACAATGTCTGGCATACGGCAAGTGCTCAATTGGTGGTATATCTGCTATCACTATTATTGTTTTTATCGTTCTTGTTTACTGCAGATTCAGTAGTCATGGTGATAGAATTCATAGCACCTGGGAGCTACAAGTTTTAAAATGGGCAGCAAAAGAAGAAGAGCAAGCAGGGGAGAAGGGAAAAATGCTTCTTTCAAAGAAGCCTGTGAGCTGATCTTGGGGAAAAAGGAAGAAGTCCTAGAACTTCTAGGTGAGTGAACCTGGATCACATATTCATGTAAGATGTGTCCCCACTGGCCTATTCCTCAGTCTTCATTGAGATGAGATTCTCTCATTGACTTCTGGAGCTTCTGCAAGGAGATATATTGACTTGTAGAATCTGCAAGGAGATTCTACCACCAGAAGCAGAAAGCACATTGTTTCATTTCTCCTTGGTATTTGTTTGATAGGAATGACACCCATTCATGCCACAAACTTTGGGTGAGCTCCCTATCTCCTCTAGTATTCTCTGTGGATATATCTCACAAGACTCCAGGATGTTCATAAGCCCAAGTGTAGGGATAGGGAGAGGGCTTGAATACTTGACAGGGTGATGGTGGGGAAGGATTTCACTAGATACATACTGAGAGGTTTTGAGTGTGCAGAACTGAACAAGTATGGATGCTTGAGTTGAGATGATGGTTGGCTACCTTATCATATAGCTGATATGATATGCTTTTGTTGAAACTAAATTTAGTGGTGATTTTTCTGATTTACCCCCAGAGTAATGTTCTTTTAAACTTTTTTGTTCAAACAACTGTCACTAAAAAGTTTTGAATGAATACCCTCAATATACATATTTGTTATGTTGTATGTTATTTAGAGAAATTAATTATTAAAGAATACGTAAACTGTAAGACACAGAATAAATTTTAAAAGGATAAGATGTAAATAAATGGAAGTAGAAATCCTAATATTTGCATACCACCTGGGGTGTTGCACACTCTACCTTAGAGACAACAGCCTGGGAGGAAGGGCTCTCTAAGAGAGGCAAGCCTTCCATTTCACCAGTATCTAGGAAGAAGCCTTTCAAACCCTCTACCGGGCCTTATAGCTGAGTTCTACACTTAATGTATAGGATAAAGATTATAGTATCACTGAAATGCAAGCAGATGATCAGAGAGCATTTCTAGGAAATTCTAAATTATGAAGCAAACTGTATATACGTTTGCTTATTGTGTGCCCAGTATTGCTCATTGTAATGGGCATTTAAACAGACAGTGTCTGTTCAATCCAAACCCAACACTGTGGAGGAGGTATCATTATCCTCATTCTATAAATAAAAAAGCAGGTTCTCAGTGATTCTAATTCTGATCTATTTCTGAAGCCCACCTTTCATTGCTTCTCAGCCTTTTGGCTAAGATGAAGTGTGATCTTTCTTTCTACAAGGCTTTCTGTTCTACTTTCTTTCTTTTTTTTTTTTTTTTTCCTGTTCTACTTTCTGTTCTACTAGGAAAATTCTACTAGGCTTTCTGTTCTACTAGGCTTCTTAAGGACCATGGTGTATTCATCTCTGTGTGGACAAGATTTGTCAACTGTCTTTCAAAGAAAGACTCTGTTTATGGAAAGTTAACCAAAATCTTCATCAAAATTTTATATTGACTTGTAGAATCATTTTGGAGGAAGAACTTGTTGGTTATAGTAAGTTATTATGATTTTTATTTATTGTATAAAAGGGAGTAAAACAAGGGAAATGACAAAGGAAATTTAAAACACCCATAGACACTATTATAGCATATTTTATTTTTCTTTTGTTCATGTTTTCTTCTAATTTTTATCCAGGTACATATTAGCTGCATTATTTCAATCACAGTTTAAATATTCCCTTGTTTTCTGATAATGTTTTTCACAAAAGAATTTCCTGAGATGATAGAGATATAGCTTGGTAGCAATATGGAAATGGTTAATAGGTTCATTAAATTCTATCGAATATTAGTATTTTATTTAACTTTCTACTAATTATTAGACCCATTGTTTCCAAATTGTTCCATAATACATGATGCTAAAAAACACATTTTGTGCATCCAACGATTATAAATTTAATTTCCTTAGAATAATAACTAATGAAATAGCTATCATGTATTGAATTTTTACTGTGAAGTAGGCACAGTTCGATGGGGTGGAATTTTATGGTAAAAGGCATGAACGTTATTATTCTTAATATATGTTACTAAATTGCTAGAGGCAATATGAATTGATACTACAACTTGGAAATACTGTGTGACTTTACCACTTTCTCCACTTCTCTGCCAGTTTGGGGAATTACTATTGTATAAGGTTAAATTTTTTATAAATTTAATGACTGATACCAGAATTCTTCTTAAGGAGGGAACTAACTGATTTTGTGTGTGAAAATACCTTGATAAGCCACTTTAAGATGAAGAAGGAAGTTCTGAATTCATGGAAGGGCAGGAGCCAAGATAAGCTGGAATTTGGGGGTGAGGAACAGGAGGGAAGGGAAGAGGGAGTGAGGTGAGAGTTGACTATAACATGGCAGGGGACTAGAATCCTAGCTGTACAAATAGCTGAGTGATTTTGGCAACAATATCTAAACTTGCATTTTTGGTTTGCTTCTCCTGTGGCCTTACAAATTCCCTGACCTCCCAAATTTGCAGTCAAGCTTTTCCATATATAGATACCCATAGGAATGATTGGTTTGCGGGAAATTAAGGAAAACAGTTTCATAATTAGATCAAATGTAGTGTGAAATTAAACCGGATGCATGAACAGGATGGTGAGATGTTCCCTAATAGAACTAATTCAGAAATTTGAGGAGTTTAAACTGGAGGTGACAACCAAGAAAATGTACATTCCTAAGAAATTCTCTAAAGATCTCCAGAGGGCTTTGTATCTTCACAGGGCATAAATTAATGATTTGACTGCTTGTATTTAGGTCTCAAAAGACGTGTAGACTCCAGTAGACATCTGGTTTGTGTTCACTTTTCTTAACAACGGCTTTAGTTGGCACTTCCTCTGCCTCTGTCTTCTGTTGCAGTGATACACCTTCATACCAGTTATGGGCCATCAGTGGATTATCAGATACAGTGTCTAAAAAAGGCTTTTGTGGGCGCCTGGGTGGCTCAGTGGGTTAAAGCCGCTGCCTTCGGCTCAGGTCATGATCTCAGCGTCCTGGGATCGAGGCCCACATCGGGCTCTCTGCTCAGCGGGGAGCCTGCTTCCTCCTCTCTCCTCTCTCTCTGCCTGCCTCTCTGCCTACTTGTAATCTCTCTCTCTGTATCAAATGAATAAATAAAATCTTTAAAAAAAAAATAAAAAAGGCTTTTGTTTATTTCTAGCACGTTAAAGGAAACTTCAGCAGTTAAAGGAACTTCACCAGAGCTGTCATTATTGAATTTAATCATCATTAAGAAAAAGGAAAAGCTAGGGCAGTGTAGAGAATACTCAGGGTCTTAAAGTCAAATGTTGGAGGAGATGGTCAGCAAGACCAGTAGATTATTTTTCCTGGGAATATCATATCATATTTGGCAAAAGGAACCAGTCTTGATATTGCCACATTGTTTCATAACTTACCTTGAACTTTTTAAGGTAATTTTTTTTAAA
The DNA here is from genome assembly GCA_002007465.1 of Ailurus styani. Classification (NCBI taxonomy): domain Eukaryota; kingdom Metazoa; phylum Chordata; class Mammalia; order Carnivora; family Ailuridae; genus Ailurus; species Ailurus styani. The sequence goes on along the minus strand of LNAC01000138.1, from coordinate 311,594 downwards.
GATTTATTTATTTATTTATTTATTTGACAGAGAGAGAGAGAGAGATCACAAGTAGGCAGAGAGCAGGCAGAGAGAGAGGAGGAAGCAGGCTCCCTGCCGAGCAGAGAGCCCGATGTGGGCCTCGATCCCAGGACCCTGAGATCATGACTTGAGCCGAAGGCAGAGGCTTTAACCCACTGAGCCACCCAGGCGCCCTAAGGTAATTTTTAACATGAACACTTAATGAGGCAATTTTTAGCTCTTGTTTTAGTAGAGATATTTATGATCGTGTCTTATTATATCTATTAGCATGAAAGCTCTTGGAAGGCAGGATCTGTGTCTTTTTCTCTTTTTTACACTGTTGCCTTCAGTATAATTTGAAGCATGCAGTCCACATTTATTTTTTATTTTATTTTTATTTACTTTAAAAAATATTTATTCATTTATTTTAGAGAGAGAGAACATGAGCAGGAGGGGCACAGACAATCTCAAACAGACTCTGTGCTGAGCATGGAGCCTGACATGGGGCTCGATCCCAGGACCCTGAGATCATGACCTAAGCTGAAACCAAGAGTCAGACGCTTAACAGACTGTGCCACCCAGGCACTCCATGCATGCAGTCCACGTTTAATAAGTATTTGTTGATTAAATAAATGTGGACCACCCCCAGCCATCTGTACTTCCAAGCAAACATATATCATGTTCATTTCTTATTTTGATCTCTTAGTTTTCCTATTTTTAAAAATTGTATTTTCCTTGTATGTTGGTCTTTCCCTTAATTGTCAGGATCCTACAATTTAGTTTTCTATTAGCTATGATGCCTTGTGATGTTTGAACCATGAATTATTCTCTGGGTATGTTCCTAAATGGTATAGTTATTTTCTCCAATATCTTCTAGTAGCTGGTACAATAAAAGCTGTAGTGGATACTTAATAAATGATTCTTGGCTGATTCACTCATTGTTGACAGAAATTTCTTAGCACAAATTATGAATCCGTCAAGTCACATAATTGACAAAGTGTCCTTTTATTATTTATTAACAAACAAAAACATGAACATTTGAGGGGCAGTCTCTGGGCAATTTGGAAGAACAGATGGAGTAATTTAACTCCTTTAGATTGTTGGAATGCTGACAGGTACCACGTCGAGTCAGAGCGGTCACCTCCATCTGGCACGTACACGGGTAAATTTAGCACTGGAAGATAATGGTAAAAAAGATGCTACTGCAAAGGTACAGGACTCACAATGGCAAAAATAGACTTTGCCCACTCATGGACCTTACTTAAAGGGCACACTTTGAGCTACAATTAATAAAAATAATGAGATTGTTTTTAGGTAATGACTAGTTTTAAAACATTAGTCAGAGATACAAAGTTCTATATTTAGTAGCAGTAAAATGAGTATACTTTTTCCCTCTCATTTGGTGCCCTGAGTGCTCTGCAGCATTTCGTGAGAAAATCAGAGGGCGCTGCTAAGTCAGTGACACAGAAAATGCTCTCACATTCCCTGAATTAAATCCTTAGGCTTTATAATCTCGGATTCTTTCCTATAAACCTGACAGAAGATTCCTATAGTAGGTGTGATTACCTTTAAATTTTCAAGCATGAGCCACCTCCATTTTATTTGCTAGAGACTCTTTAAGTGTTTCAGTTATGTAAAAAAGGGAAATAATGTTTTAGAAAACTGAGAAGTATTGCTGCTCTCTCTCATCATGCAAAGCAATTTGTGTCTCTGAATGTATTCAGGGAAAGCCATTTAAGGAGGCCCCCCATTGTTCTGAATTGCACACATGTGCGTGTTGAAAGTCCGCATTTTCTGATGTGGCATTTAGGAAGAATGACATTTATAAATCTCTACTGCTGGAGCTGTGGAATAGATGACTTAGAGGAGGAGGTGCCTTTGCACCAAAAGATCTTTGTTATATATGTGAATTTTTTTCTTAAAAAAAGTGGGTCTACTGAGGCTGTCTAGAAATGCAGGTGTGTCCTGTTTGAGATGTTGGAATGAAAGGTATTCGGTTGAATGAAGGGTCACATGCACAGAATAATGATGCTCCCCACTCAACTAATTTCCAGCCAAGTTGGGAATGTAGCAATTGAAATAAACCAATGAAGCTTATACTCTAGGTTTTTTTTTTTTTTTTTTTTAGTGGGCCCTTTCCCACTAAGAGTTTTTTGCAAAGAGCAAGAATGGAGGGCGCCTGGGTGGCTCAGTGGGTTAAAGCCTCTGCCTTCGGCTCAGGTCATGATCTCAGGGTCCTGGGATCCAGGTCATGATCTCAGGGTCCTGGGATCGAGGCCCGCATCGGGCTCTCTGCTCAGCAGGGAGCCTGCTTCCTCCTCTCTCTCTGCCTGCCTGTCTACTTGCAATCTCTCTCTGTCAAAATAAATAAATAAAATCTTTAAAAAAAAAAAAAGAATGGAATCTGTATGCTTTCACATGAGTTAATAATGCTTGGTCAAAATTTACCAGTTGGGTATTGTAAAGGGTATTTTCTTCAGAGGGATCCACAAATACAATTTGAAAAGAATTGGTTACAAAAAGCAGAAGTTTCTTTGTTGAACATGTGTAGAATGTTCTTTATTTTCTTTGAGTGGGTGTATGAGCAGAACAATGGGAAGGATGCAAGTGAATTAGGCCGCTGGTGGGCAACCTGAAGTTCTAGTTTGGCTTTGCTTTCTTGCCTGGGGCTAGATGCTTAACCCCTCTGGATATGATTTTCTTATTAGGTATGAGTGAGGCAGAGTGGAACTAAGTATGTAGTAGGGGTATTTTTACACTTTGAATATGTCATTCCAATTGGTTGGGATTACATTGTTTCTTTTCTGGAGTCATCTGTCAGTCTGTTTGCTTCTTTGAGTGTAGCATCATCTTTCTTCCCCTCTAGCTACTTATAATTTTTACCAGTTTTACAGTGATGTGTTTATGTGTTCTTTTATTTGCATTTATTCTGTTAGGGTTTGTTGAACATCTCAAATCTGTAGGTTGGTTTCTTTTCATCAGTTTCGGGAAATCATTTCATTAAGTGCTGCTTCTGTTCCATTTTTTCTTCTCCTTTGCCTTCTGGGGATCCAAATACACATATGTGTACCATATTCCTCTTATGTTCATTTCTGTATTTTCTATCCATTTGTTTATTTTTGCATTAGTTTGTATTTTTTCCTGACCTACCTTACAGTTCATGAGTCTCTCATCAGCTTTATTTAATCTGCTGTTTGACCCATCAATAGTGCTCTTAATTCTGCTTACTATATTTTAGTCCTAAAAGTATCGTTTGGTGCTTTTTTTTTTTTTTTTTTTTAAAGATTTTTTATTTATTCATTTGACACACAGAGAGAGATCACAAGTAGCCTGAGCCGAAGGCAGCGGCTTTAACCCACTGAGCCACCCAGGCGCCCGTCGTTTGGTGCTTTTTTATAATTCCTCGATCCCAGGACCCTGGAATCATGACCTGAGCCGAAGGCAGCGGCTTTAACCCACTGAGCCACCCAGGCGCCCGTCGTTTGGTGCTTTTTTATAATTCTCCTTTCTCTGTCAAAATTGTCCAACTTGCCATCTAATTTCTTGAAGGAATTAATTATAGTTTTAAAAAATTCATGTCTAATAACTCTTCCTGAGTTTAGGCCTTTCAATTCCACCAATCAGAACAAGTGAAAGAAATATATTTAACAACAATTTAGGCCAGTAAATTTTATGAGGATCTGTTTATGTTGTCCGTTATTCTCTTGATTTTGGTCAAGATTTTGTTTCCCAGTAACTTTGGATTTAATGCCAGACATCATATATGAAAGCTTTGGTTCTGAATGATTCTTTTCTTCTCTTCTCTTCTCTTCTCTTCTCTTCTCTTCTCTTCTCTTCTCTTTTTTCTTTTCTTTTCTTTTCTTTTCTTTTCTTTTCTTTTCTTTTCTTTTCTTTTCTTTTCTTTTCTTTTCTTTTCTTTCTTCCTTGAGGGGTTTGTCTGTGTTTCTAACAGTTAGTTAGGGCAGGGGAATGCCACCTTAATGTAGCCAGGAACTGATGATTCAAAGCTGTGCTTCAGTATTTGTGAGGGCTGATTGTACTGTCTTGTCTGATTCACCCCTATGTGTACAGATTCACCACAGGACTTCAGGGGTCCTTCAGGGGTCCTTCCCCTGAGAGTCTTGATGATTTATCAAGATTCCTTTTCCTTAGTATACTCTGAACTCCAGTTAATGTCTTCCTTAGCCCTTAAGATGGTCAAAAGTTCTTTTTTTTTTTTTTAAAAAGATTTTATTTATTTATTTGAGAGAGAGAATAAGTAAGTATTATTTATTTGAGAGTAAGAGAGAGCATGAGAGGGGAGAAGGTCAGAGGGAGAAGCGGACTCCCTGTGGAGCTGGGACCCCGATACAGGACTCAATCCCGAGGCTCTGGGATCATGTCCTGAGCTGAAGGCAGTTGCTTAACCAACTGAGCCACCCAGGGTGGTTGAAAGTTCTATTCAGCCTCTCATCCTCTCAGACTTAGCCTTTAACCCACCACTGTTCAACTGACAAAAGCCTTCAGGTCAAAAGCAACACATCCACTGTTGAGTTTATTTTCTCTGTATTCCTTTTCTCTGTGGAATCAGCTTTTCTAAATGTCACTGTTTTTGAAACTCTAATGCTGTAAACATTATATTTTTAAAAATATCTTCCTAATTTTCCATTTGTTCTCAGAAGGAAGATTTTTTCTGGCAAAAAAAAAAAAAAACAAAGACAAAAAAACAAAACTCTAATCTGCACTTACAGGAAGCGAGAAGTCTCTTTCAAGTGTTAAACTTGTATATTTTTATGATTTTACTTTAAAAGGGTGGATTATGGTTTCTTAGTAGTCAACCTGTAGAGAGCATAAGACAATAAACAGCTGGGTGCTTAGATGCCCCATTTGTTGTTAAATATATTTCTTTCGCTCATTCTGATTGGTGGAAGTGAAAGGCCAAGATTATGGAACGACTGACAGAATCATTTTTTGTATGGCACTACTTCGGCATGCCCTCTCTCATGCCTCTACATTAAATAGGATGACATTTCTACGTTTCTTTATTTAATGAAAACAGGATTTTCCTATTCTTCATTCTGATGAGAAAAATCTTGAACCAAAATAACGGTTGAGAAGCTACTGATCTGAAGCCCCTGTGAAACTCTGCTTTTACAAAGTCTTTTGGGATATACCAAGACCAAGTCATAGGTACCTCCATAAATAATTAGATAGGCAGTATTTCCACAGCTGTGCAATACCAGATGGTTTTGCTTTCTTAGGCTTAAAGGAACTTCCTTCCTTTGCAGTTAAAAAGTCAACTGTGTCAGATTCTATACACTCATCCTTCTTAAATGGGGCAGAGAAGGTCTGAGAAACCTTAGGTTAGGTTTGAAATCCATGATATTCTTTTAGTGCAAGAGAACTCAATTAAGTATGTCACATGTTGGAGTCAAGAGGTTCTACAGCCAGTGCAGCAAATGCTTTAGCTTTTGACTGAATTATTTAATTTGCAATAACGACACATTGAAAGACAGGTGGAAGTAGTGAAGCTACACGCCCCACTGACCACGGATTTCGGTTCTCAGCCAAGGGTGTCCCTGCAGATTTGCTGAACAGGGCATACTTGGGTCTCTGTTCTGCCCCCAGGCTCATGTTTGGCTTAGCTTTTTTCTTTTGCCGCTTTTCTGATTTCACTATTGTAGGTCCATTTAAGGTTAATAACTGATGTCATCTCTGTTCTCATCACAATCTAGTTAGCAGTAACACAATAGGGACGGTCTTTCACGTAATATTAAGAGACACAAAGTGACCTATTGAATAAAGTTACTTTGGATTAATTTCTTCCTTTATGAGGAAGAAGGTAAGACTCTTTTCATCTTTGATCATTGATAAGCCAAAAATTTTAGAAGGGTGAAGACTATATTTAAAAAGAACACCTTTATTTGTTACCAACATTAAAAAGAAAAATGTGTCTTTTAAAATGGTGTTCTTATTTTTGCTTTTGCTTTTGTTATTTTGAAAAGCATAAAGCATGGCCAGCTTATAAATTTTAAACATTTTTTTGTAAAAATGACACTTGCTATATCCAAATGTCTTTCAATAAATGTATATATATAAAGACATTTTATATAATATCCCCTATAAATATGATCCTACTATACTATAGGTTGGTATTTTTATTTGATAATGAATCATGAATACTACTACAAATAAGTAATTATAAATCTTCATTGAGATATGCAAAATAGAAGTTGAATGTTTGTCACGATTTAGTAACTTTATTTTTTTTTTTGGAAAGAGTAGACATTGCTATAATTTGTGGTTGAATTGTTTTCTTGAAAAAGATATGTTGAGGTCCTAACCCCTGGTACACTTGAAGATGACCTTTATTTGGAAATAGGGTCTTTGAAGATGTAATCAATTTAAGATACAGGCATACTGGATTAGGATGGACCCCAAATTCAATGACTGGTTTTCTTGTGAGAAGAGAGATTTGGAGACACAGGGATGAAGGCCATGTGATGATGGAGGCAGAGACCAGAGTGAATCACCTACAAGCCAATGAATGTCAAGGATTGCCAGCAAACACCAGAAGCTAGGAAGAGGGAGGGAAGGATCCTCCTTCCCCTCAGAACATGACCCACGATTTCAGACTTCTAGCCTCCAGAACTGAGGGAGAATATATTTCTGTTGTTTTAGCCACCCAGTTTGTGGTAATTTATTACAGCAATCCTAAGAAACTGGTATGTTGAGTTATTTTATTTTGCATATTTCCTTATTGCTGGAAATTTGTTATTACTAGTATCATATATTCCATGTATCATATGTTGGCACTTCATCTTTGTAATTCAAGAAGCAGGTATTACAGCGTATAAATAGAATTTAGGAACTCTGGCATAATAGATCTGCTAAGTTTTTCAAGAGATCTTTATCCAACTTTAGTCTCTTCTATTAAAAGGGGACATGGAAAATTTAGAGACATTTTAGAGCAACAAAAAGGCAAATGGTCTGAAAAATAAGGCATGTTAAACTCAGTATCTGAAAGCTGACAGGAGCTTTAGTGATCATCCACTTCATGGCTGGCCACTACATGGCTTCATAGCACATGTGCGGCCCCTTCCATAGCTGACGCTGCTGTTGAGACAGGGTGATGTTTGGCCTTGAGTGCAGACCCAGATGCCTAATCCTCTGCCACACAGCTATGACCAACCAATCAGATCTGACCCCAAATAAAGCCTATTCACTACTAGAGTTCAATCAAATCTTTTTCTTTACAATGAAAAAAACTGAAGCACAGGGAGAGAAAGGGAGTTAATCATAGGACTCAGAATAGATTAATAACTGGATATTAATCCCCAAATTCCAGTCTAGTGCCTTCCTGTTCACCACAGTGTCTCCTCAGCAACATGCAGAGAATTAAAAAAACAAAAATGTTTTGTTGCTATTGTTGGAGAAAATATACTGGACATGTCAAAAGTTGTTTCAAAATCTAAAATGGATTCCATATGACTCTTCAGTAGTATGTCCTGGAGTCCCTAGCCATACTGAATCATTTAGGACACAAATTCAGTTTTAGAGCTTGGGTATAATTCTAGTGAGTAATACAGCTGTGGTGGTGGTCAGTGAAGGAAAGAAAAAGAACCAACTATGTTGCTAGAAGCACATAGGTTATACTACTTTGGTTTCCCTATGCCACTATTTCACAATATTTATTTTGTTACTTAAAACCTGTGCTCCATGGCAGGGATATCAAGATGAGTAAAAGGAACACCTTAACCTCAAGGAGGTCAATCTATGTAAGTAATTAATGGCAACATGGTGAAATGAGTTTGGCAATGCATTTTTGGTGCTGGGACGCAACACAGCTAATAGTCTGTTATTTATAGAATTAGGATAACGGAAAAAAGTTAGAACATAGTTAGAGGTCATTGATCCTACATCATAGTCAATGTAGGAATCCTCTTTACACTATATCCTGCAAAAGATCAATTAGTTCATTTTCTCTTGACCTGATTGACTTAAAGGTTATATACATGAAAATATGTGTGTGCACATTTGTGCATGTGTATACATGCAAGTACTTTCGCTTCCACCTAATTCTTGAATAATTCATAATCTAAAAAGATAAAAAATTCTCCTGAGGTCTTTGCTTGAATATTTACAGAGACAAGGCATTTATTATCTCACAGGGAGCTAAAGCTATTTTTTGAATATATATATATATTTATATTATATACACATATATAATATAAATATATATATCTCCAAAATTTAGGGGTTTTATCTCTTTTGCCAAGACATTGAGAATCATTCTAGGCCCTATCGAGAATACTGTTCATATCACCTCCTAAATATTTCTTGGATTCTATTCTCTTTCTTCCCATTTCTATGGTTCCTGCCTTAGTTCAGATTTGGTTTTCTCTGCCTTGGATTTCTGCTAGTCTCCCTACTGATTTCTGTATCTCTTAGATTCATTCTTTGCACAACAGTCAGCATGATGTATTTTAAAAAGATATGGCCATGTGGAGAACTTGGGTGCCTCAGTTGGCTAAGCATCCAACTCTTGACTGCAGCTCAGGTCATGATCTCAGGGTTGGGAGTTCGAGCTCCCTGCTGGGTGTGGAGTCTGCTTAAGATTATTTCTCTCCCTCTGCCCCTATCCCACTGCCAAACCCCAGCTCATGCACGCTCTCTCTCTCTCTTTCAAATAATAGACACGACCATGAAATTCCCCCTCTAAAATTCTTTAGAGGTTTCCCATTGTCTTGAAAGGAGACTTTGTAACAGTTACATTGGACGCTAGAAGACAGTGGAGCCAAGCCTTCAAAATTCCAAGGTAATATATGTACCTAGTTATATTAAAACTATAGGGTGCAGACAAAATATATATTTCCAGAAAGCTAGTTAATGATGTACTTTGCCAATACAAGCAAGTAAAATAAAGGCGAATCTCTGCAATCTTGGAAATGAGGAATTTACCCCAAGAAGGAGCAATGAGAATTTCTGAAATGATAGTGACGGGAAGTTTCCAGGTAACAGCTGTACAGAAGTCCATAGAGAGGAGAAGGAAGGTAGAGGACTCTAAAAGCAGTGTTTCCCAAAAAACAATTAGGAAAATATATCAAACTCATACAGTACCAGGTTTTAATAAGTATAATGAGAGTAAATTTTTATTTTGGGACAACTGGGTGTGAATGAATGATAATTACAGAGATAATAAAGCAAATAAGAATGAAGCCATTATTAATTCCAAGGGAAAAAATTGTACAAAAAAATTACATAATGCAGGCCCAGAAATAAACTTTACATATATAGTCAAACGATTTTTGACAAGGCTGTCAAGACTGTTCAATGGAAAAAGGACAGTCTTTCCAACAAATGGTGTTGGGAAAACTATATTTACATGCAAAAGAATGAAGTTAGACTCTTATCTTGAACCACATAAAATATTAATTCAAAATTGATCAATGACCTAAATAAAGACCTAAAATTATTAAATTCTTAGATGAAAACATAGGGAAAAATCTTCATGATATTAAAATTGGTAATGATTTCTTGAATATAATCCTAAACACACAGCAAAAATAGATAAATGGGACTACATTAAAATGAAAAGCTTTTGTGCAAAAAAATCCCACCAACAGAGTGAAAAGGCAACCTACAGAGTGGGAGAAAATATTTATAAATATTAGATCTGGAAAGGGATTAATATTAACATATAAAGAACTCCTACAACTCAACAAGAACCAGAAAACAACCTGATTAAAAAATAGGCAAAAGACTTGAGTAGACATTTCTCCAAAGGAAGATATACATGTGGTCAATAAGTACCTGAAAAGATGCTCAGCATCACAAGTCATTAAGAAAATGCAAATCAAAACTATAATGAGATAACACCTCATATGTGTTAGAATGGCTATTATAAAACAAAACAAAGTAACAAGTGTTGGTGACAATATGGGGAAATTGGAACCCTTGTATATTTTTGGTGGAAATGTAAAATGGTGCAACCACTTTGGAAAACAGTATGGCAGTTCCTCAAAAAATTAAACATTGAATTACCATAAGATCCATCAGTTATAGTTATTCTTTTGCATATATGCATATATTACTTTTGAATAATATATGCTTATATTATTTTTGTGTATATATATATGTTTGGGGATATATATATATATGTGTGTGTGTGTGTGTATATATATACATATATATATATATATATGTATATATATTCCCAAAAGAATTGAAAGCAAAGATTCAAAGAGATATTTGTATACTCATGTTTATAGTAGCATATTCAGAATAGCCAAAAGGTGGAAGCAACCCAAGTGTCTGTCATGGATGAATAGATAAACAATATCCATTGTTATTATACATACAGATATATATATATATGTTGTCATATAGTTTATATATATATAATTTAATGTTATTCAGCCATAAAAAGGTAGAAAATTCTTTTTTAAATTTTTTTTAAAGATTTTATTTATTTATTTGACAGAGAGAGATTACAAGTAGGCAGAGAGGCAGGCAGAGAGAGGAGGAAGCAGGCTCCCTGCTGAGCAGGGAGCCCGATGCGGGCCTTGATCCCAGGACCCTGAGATCATGACATGAGCCAAAGGCAGAGGCTTTAACCCACTGAGCCACCCAGGTGCCCAAAAAGGTAGAAAATTCTGATGCATGCTATAACATGGATGAACTCTGAGGACATTATACTAGATGAAATAAACCTGTCACAAAGAGAGAAATACTATGATTCCATTTGTATGAAGTGCCTAGAGTAGTCAAATTCTTAGAGACAAAAAGTATAATGGTGATTTCTAGGGGCTGGAGGGAAGAGATAATGGGAAGTTACTGTTTAGTGGGTACAGAGTTTCACTTGGGGAAGATGAAAAAATTCAGAGATGGACGGTTGTGATGGTTGCAACATAGGTGTAAATGTACTTGTACTTGATGTCTCTGAATTATCCACTTAAAAATGGCTAATATGGTAAATTTCGTTCAGTATATTTTACTGCAATTAAAAATTAGCAAACTACCTTGCTAAGCATGGAATAAGCAGACATTTCAACCTGATTTCTTACTAATCATTGGACAAAGTGATTAATTTCTCTATATCATATAATATTGAGAAATCTTTGTAGCTTTTAGAACACTTCTCAAATAAAATGTCCATTGTCATTAAAAATTACATAATGTACAGCTTAGCTGAGGCACAAACTTATGTTAATATTATTACATACACATTGAATATTGATTTTACCTTAAATTATAATATATTCTTTTGGGAGTTGGAGGAGGGGTGTATATGGTGTAAGAGAGCTAAAACTTGACCTTTAATTTTAGGGCACCAATAAATTATGTCTAAGATCGTAAATTTAAAAAATAGAAGTTCACGTATGTTATTTGTATAAGTCCAGTTAAAATGCTAGAAGAGTTGATAGTGGTTGTTTCTGAGAAGTATGGGAGTAGACAATGTTATTGACCTTTTTTTTTCTATAAGTCTGACAGTACTATCTGATATTTTAGACCATATACATGTATACTTTTGATAAAAATTAAAGTTAATTTAAAAACGTGTGAGTACAGACATATACACTTACAGACTAGTTAATCAGCACATTACCAAATCCACATTCTTAGTTGTATGATGAAATCTGAATGACACATTCTTAATAATTTTAGAATGTTATCATGTAAAAGGCCATTTCATATGTATTGCTCTGGAGGAAGCCAGCTTCCGTGTTGTGAGAAAGTTGAAGCAGCCTTATGGAGAGTCTACGTGGTGGATAGTCATAGCCAGTAACTAATTTGCAAGCTGTATAAGTACATCATATTAGATTTGATTTCTCCAGGGCCTATCAAACCTTAAGATGAATGCTGCCATGGACAACATGCAGTGGGTCACAAAGGACTTGGAGCCAGAACCACCTAGGTAAGCTTCCCCCAAATCCTGACCCACATAAGCTATTGAGATAATAAATGTTTGTTGCTGTTTCAAGCTGCTAAGGTTTGAGGTAAGTTGTTAGGAAGCAACAGTTAACTTACATAGATTTTGGAAGAAACTGAGTGTCAGAGAGATATAAAGGCCTGCCCAAAATGTCCTGTCTTGGAAAGAAGTGGTGGAGGCAAGGACTGAACCACATTTTCTCACCCCAGAGTTAGTGCTTTTTTCATTTTCATTACCAAAGTGGTCTCCTAGCTTAAAACAGCATGTTGATCTTTTAGTGTTTTCATTTCAGCAGGTCTGTTTTGATACAGGTAAGTTTATTCTGATATCCAAATCCGATTTCTTATTTGAACTGTGTGCAGCTTAAAGCTCTCCATTCATTTGGGCTGGTTTCTAAGACTGCTATATCCCTGAATAAGGCGTCATTGTAATTGTCAAATCTGGAAGAAGTTAAGTACCCTACATATGTATAAAGTTCTGACCTGGCCCACACCCTGAGTCATTTCTTTTCTATATACTACCTTTCTTATTTATCTCTTGGGTTCTGTCTTTGAATGAAAAATAACTTTAAAAATAGCATTCGCATTGTAACATTGGAAAGAAGGTATAACAACACATTTTTTTCCATCAGTGCACTAAACATAGAAATGATTATTAACTTCTTGCTGCCTTTATACCATATCTGAGTATTTCAATTTGCCCTTCTCTTCATCTCACAGATTTTTAATTTTATGTTTCATTTAAGGTCATTAAGGAATATTACTTAAAATGGGCAAAAAAGGCTAGTGTTTAGTCATTTTTAATTTACTGTGACACACACTTTTGCCGATTTACTGAATGAAGTAAGGTTATCAAAATGCATTGTCTGTGCTCCTTGATGCTTTTGGATTGCATTTCCATATGGATGAATTTTCCATTAGAAGTCCTCCCAGGCACATAGTGTCCCTATTAACTGAGTCATAGGTTGTATAACTCTTTGGAGAACTTACTAGCCTCATATAGGGTGCAGTGAGAGGGATGAAAGACCAAGCCATTGCCAGTAATTTAGGACTTTGCAAGGCAAATGTCCCTGTTCTTATCTTTCTGCCAATCTCCCAGACTACTATCCCAGAAATCTAACTAGCTGACCAGTTTCCTCAGTGCCCCAGAGTCCATACTAGGTCATGTTAGGAAAACCTGTTCTTCATATAGTTCTATATGATCCCAGATATACCTGGGAAACTTTAAAGCCCACAAGACAGCTGTTTGGCATTGGGCATGAGCTTGACACAGGAAGATGCGTCACTAGAATACACAGAAGGGACGCTGAAAGGATAGAGGAGAACTTCTTTTCATCTCACTTCACAGAGCTGTGTGTGGAACTTGGGCCATGGGTCTTAAAACCATCTTGTGTGTCCTCTTCCCTGTCACTCACCAGTGGTCCAAGTTAATGATAACTGGTTTAGAGCCTTAGACCCAGGGAAGGCGGACACTGTGGGATTGTTAATCACCAGTTCTCAAGCACCTTTCCTCTTACTTTTTCTTCTTTAGAAACAGGGAAGGCTAAATATGCACATTCCTACCTTCCTTGGATACTTGGGATATTAAGTGGAGAAGTTTGGGCCACTGAGAAATAAAAGTTGGGCGGGGGTGATCTTTCTGAGGTGTGTTTGAAAAAATTTTGCTTTCCTGATAAATTGGACTAGATGTGGTTGGCTCAGGCCTTTGCCTCTCTGCATTGTCTTGCTTGTGAATATGGCTGTGTGTGCATGGCTGAAGGAGCAGCAAATTCTTGTGGCCAAGAATTTATGAGTTAATATACTAAGAATAGCAGCATGGGTAGCAGGAAGAGCCTGAATCCTGATTCTGTCTATGTGCCCCTACAGCATTCTTGGACTTCTTACTGTTGGACTTTTGTTAGGCAGAAGAAAACCCAAAATAAAACAGAATGAACTATTTTATTTAAGGTATTCTTCCTTGGGCATTCTGTTCCTTGAAAATAAATCACTCCTAATTGATACACCAATAAATTGAATCATTTTAGTTGTTAGTATAGAACAGTTAGGGTTTCTGCCTTGGCACTATTGACGTTTGGGCTGGATAATTCTTTGTTGTGTTTGTGTGTTGTAGGGTGTATACAGCTTCCCTGGCCTCTACCCACTAGGTGTCAGTAGGACCCCCAAGATGTGACAACCCAACTGGTCTCTAGACATTGACAGGTGGCCCCTGGAGGACAAGGCCAACCCCTGCTGTAAATGCAGAGGCAAGTGAAGTGGGGCTTACACAGATGCAGAGGGTATTCTTAGAAATGCAAATTACCTGCACAAATCAGCCAGGGTGGGTCAGTTTATGCTGCAGTAACAAAGGACCTGAGAGTTTCAGCAACCTACAACCACAAAGTTTGCTTCTTGCTCATTATGCTCCATATCCACAGTGGCTTGACTGAGGAGCTGCTCAATGTCCTTTTCATTCTGGGACCCAGGATGATGGAGTAGCTTCTGTCTGAATATTTCAGGTGCGCAGACCAAGGAAAAGCAGTCCTTGACAAAAGCAGGTGCCGGTTTTTACAACTTCCACCTGGAAGAGACATATGCCACTTCTACTCACATTTCTTTGACCAAAGTGAGTCCCAGGGCCCTGCCTGATCATAGTATGATGGGGAAATACCATCCTTTCATGGGGAGAGGCACCAAAACGGGTTTTGAAAAAAATAATACTGCTTATCATGCCACCTGAGAAAAATAGACCCTTGAAAGGATGATACTAATTAATGATAATTGCTCTGCCCAGACTAGCTCTTAGATCTATTTGCTGGGGTGGCAGATATTCACAGTGGAAGGGGCCAGAAAAAATGTGGAGGATAAAAGTCCAAAAGAACTTTGTTGTAATAAATTCAGAGAGTCAGAAAGAGGCTGGACTAGTATGGTGGCCAAGTGCACAGACTGCAGAGTCAAACAACTTGTTTTCAAATCTAGAATTTACTACTTTCCGTCTCTTTGATCATGGGCAAGTGAATCAACCAAGTCTCTCTTCATTCATCTGCAGTGGGAGGTAAATGATTACCTCTACCTCTTAGCACTGTTATTTCACCGTAATGCCAGTGAAGTGATTAGGACAACTGGCACCTGAAAAATACCCAATAAATGTCACCTAGTCCAACCCAGTTTTGCACAGCTCTCAGGATCACTGTCCCTGTGTATTTGGAAAAGAAGGAAGTTATATTAAATTGAATCCCGGTACTTTGTTTCACCACTGTTTCTTTTCTAAGTTACAGTCTGTCTTAGTTAGCTGGGGCTGCTGTAACAAAACACCAGAGATTGAGTGGTTTAAATAAGAGACATGTATTTCTATTCTCTTTCCTTCTGGAGGCTGGGAAGCCTGAGACTAAGATGCTAACATTCAATTCTTGGGGAGAGCCCTCTCCCTTACAGCATCCTTTTCACTGTTTGCTCACATAGCTTTTCCTAGGTGTGCATGTGTGGAAGGATATGGACATAGAGATAGAGAGGTGTCTTCCTTGTCTTATAAGGGCACTAATTCCAACACGAAGGCCCCACTCTTATGACCTAATCTAATCCAATCACCTCCCAAAGGCCCACCTCCTATACCATTACATTGGGGTTAGGGCTTTAACATATGGGTTTTGGAGGGATGCAAACATTGAGTCCGTAACAAATCCTCTGACCACTTCTCTTCAGCTTGAGCCCTAGCACTCCGGACAGTGGGCCTCCTTGATGAGGCAAGGATTTGGGTAGGTTGGGGAGGGAGGAGTAGAGGATGGGTAAATGTGAGACTCATTTTATCTCCTACCATCACTTGAATGTGTGAACTATGTATCACTGAAGTGTTGGGGTCCCATTAAAGGGAATTTACATGGAAAGACTAATAATGTCCAAAAGAAGCATTCGAAGGGAAAACCTCCAAAAGTTAAAGCCTTCACAAATAGTCCTGTCAGTGGCACATCCAAAATCCTGCCCATATACACCTGATCTTAGGTCTTCCCCACTCTGTGAGGGCTGCTCGCTCTCTGGGCAAATCTCCCCTTGTCCAGGTAGAAGACCATTCTGACCCACCCTGGGTATAGGTGGACTTGTCTTTTTCTTTCCAGCATGTCTTTTCCCAGGTCTGGGGATTCAGGATGGAATTAGGCTCTGCTACTACACAGAAGAGTGTTTAATGACCTCTGATTTTCTAAGTACTGGAGAAAATCTATGAGTGAGGGACAGTGGGGAGTTCTGCTGTTCCAAGTCTCATCTTTTCAAGGTCTACTCCCAGTGCAACAGAAATGAATTTTGTTTCCAATTTTTCAGCAGGTAACTGTTTATATGAAGGTGCCATGAACACACACTGGCACACATGCATACACACTTGCACACACTTTCACACACACAAACACACCTATACCCACCATAGACAAATACTGATTCTCAGGGAAAGGACAGTCTAAAGTCATAGGAGAATGAGAAACTGCAGTCTCATCCATCCCCCATGTGATTATTAGCAAGATGCCTTTCTTCTGGTGGACTTAGTATGTTAAATAAAGGGTTAATTCCTTTTATTCATTTCTCTGCTTTCACATAGGGCAGGGGAATGATAGGGGGAAAGAAAACTGGTGCATTTCTGATCCATGTACATCTCAATGGCTATTTCCTTAGCCAGCCAAACCTGGAGATTTGGGCCTGTCAGTGGTTTAGTCAAAGCTATCTTCCTTCCTAGTTTCTGGCCCAAATGGAGGTGCAATGTGGATAGAGGTCTTTCGTCAAGTAACATCATTATTATTACTGTTGCCGTTGTTGTCAGTCTCCTTAGGTGCTATACCAGTATGTTATCTGGCTCTAATTTAATTGTTTATATGCTCTTTCCTTCTCAGCTTAAATTTTAAAATAACCACCCACTAAAGCTCTCAGGGATGGTGCAGATGTCAAAAAATATTGCCTGACTTTGCATGACAATATCTCGTTTTATTCTCTAATTTAGTTTAATTCAAAACAGGGCTAATGTCTGTGAAATAGCCAATATAGAGACCAGCTGGGAACCTAACTGGCATCAGAAGCTCCACTCAGATTAACATTTCAAAAATGACACCATATGGTAGAGAGCTTTGGGTCTGATGACAAAGAAGCAGAATGAATGCTGGACAGCGCAAACCAGTGTAGATTGCATTGAGTCGTGCACTGGAGTGAAAGGTGCATAAGCTCAAGTGATGCAACTATCATCTGCTTCCTTAACTAGCTCCAGAAATAAGCTCTTTTTACACAGTATTTTAGCAGACATCTTTGCCATTTTATGGGAGAGTTAGTCGGCCTCTGATTTCAGTGTGTTATTTTCAAATTATTATGATCATTGAAACCCTCAAGAAACTATAACTACACACCATATAAAGGTTTGGTTGAAAATCCAGACGTGTTCTGATGTTCACCCATAGACCAAGCCATTGAGAAAGTGTTCTGAGTTTTGCCAAATTTCCTGTAATTTTTATAGCCGCATGAATTTGGCAGTCTCCACTTTCTTGAAACTTCCTTTCCTTGATTTCTAGATTATCATTATTTCTTGGTTTTTCCTTCCATTTCTGGCTACCTTCACAGTCCTCAAAGACACTGTGAAAGCCAAATATGATCTGTATGTTTCTAACTCATTTACTGTCAAGTCTTTCAGATAATGTTTGTTAAAAATAGAATGCATACAGGAGTTGTTTTTAACCCTTTTCTCGTAAACTCTTGAGGGGTCCTCCCATATCAAGCCCCCACCACTTTCTGGGGGTGGGAGTTGGATAATCTTTTTTAAAAACTCTGTTTGATTGTGCCAAATTAGTACATATCTAGATCTAGAACTGCCTGTATACTGTGTATGCATTTCTGTATTTAGACATAGAGAAAGATACAGCAGTCAAGTGCCAGGTAGCTTACAGGTGAATTTTTGTAGCTGGAGAATTTTTAATTTGTTATAAAATGACTGTTGAATTTGCTATAAGATTAAGAAGATTTGTTTTGGACTCTTAACGAAAACCATAATGCATATTTAAATTTCTTACTCTGAATGTTGTCTTTTGGTGACTTATTTTCTCTTTAATGTTGTTCTTGATCTTAATAGAACTTGGTTTTCCTAGTATCAAAATAATGGGGGTTATTATGGGTGCTTCAGGGAGGGGAACCCAGCACATAGTGTGCTTTGTATCGTATCCCAACCCCCTTTAGAGAACATTCTGCTCAAAGGAAAGGACAGCCTTTTATCTGAACAATCTTCCCCTGTTTTGCAAGGGTAATTTATTCCTGAAAAAGATCCTTAAGGGGATAAATCATTATGATTCAAAAATGAAATTACCAATAATTTAAATGTGGAAAAATATCACATTTTGTTTTAACTTTTTGTTCTGAGATTATTATAGATTCACAGGAAGTTGCCAAAAAAAATGTACATGAAAGTCCTGGATATCCTTCACCCAGTTTTCCCTAACAGTAACATTTTGCAGAGCTAAAATATAAATACCAAACCCAGGAATTTGATATTGGTACAGTCCAGACACATGTGCTCAGGTTGTGTGTGTGTGTGTGTGTGTGTGTAGATGTATTCAGTTTTATCACATGCAGATTTGTGTAATCACCTCCATAATTCAGATACAAGACTGTTCTTATTCTTCCTTGTCTCCTCATCCACCCCATTCCCTACAGTGCCTAACCTCTTGCAATTGCAAATCTGTTTTTCATTTCTATAATTTTGTTATTTCAAGAATGTTATATAAATGGAATAATATAGTATGTAACCTTTTGGAATTGGCTTTCCCCCCAACTCAGCATAATTCCCTTGAGATCTATTCCAAATTTTTCCATGTAGCAATCATTTGTTCCTTTTTATTGCTGTATACTATTCCATGATATGAGTATATCACAGTTCACAATTGGTTTAACCATTAACCAATTGAAGGACATTTGGATTATTTCCTATTCTTGTGTATTATGAATAAAGCTACTATGAACATTCATGTACAGGATGTTGTGTAAGCTTAGGTTTTCATTTCTATGGGATAATTGCCCAGGAGGGCAGTTGTTGGGTCATATGATAAATGTGTTTGTAGTTTTTAATTTTGTAGGAAACTGCCAAACATTTTTCTAGAGTGGCTGTATTATTTTACATTCTCACTTAGCAATGCAAGAGTGATCCATATTCTCTTCATCCTTGCTAGCATTTGGTGTTATCACTATTTTTTATTTTAATTCTTCTGATACTTGTATATTGATACCTTATTTTGGTTTTAAATAGCATTGAATTTACATATTTGCTAATGATGTTAACGTATTTTCATATGCTAATTTACCATCTGTATATCCTTTTCAGTGAAATGCCTGTAGATATCTTTTAACTATTTTCTAGTTGGATTTTTTTTTAAAGATTTTATTTATTTGACAGAGAGAGAGATTACAAGTAGGCAGAGACGCAGGCAGAGAGAGGAGGAAGCAGGCTCCCTGCCGAGCAGGGAGCCCGATGTGGGCCTCGATCCCAGGACCCTGAGATCATGACCTGAGCTGAAGGCAGAGGCTTTAACCCACTGAGCCACCCATGCGCCCCCAAGTTGGATTATTTTTACTGCTGAATTTTGAGAGTTCCTTCTATATCTGAAGATACTAGTCCTTTGATATGTAGTATGCATTTTTTTTTTAGTCTGTAGTTTGTATATTTGTCCTCATAATAGAGTTTTTGCAGGAGAAAAATTTTAAATTTTGATCAAGTCCAATCTATCAATTTTCCTTTTGTGGATTGCATTTCTGGTGGTGTCAAGTCTGAAAACCCTTTGCTTAGTTTAGATCCTCAAGATTTCCTCATTTTTTCCCCTAAAAGCTTTATAGTTCTATATTTTACATTTATGTTCATGATCCATTTTGTGTTAGTTTTTGTATAAGGTATGAGGTTTAGTTGGAGTTCCTCTCTCTATTTCTTTACTTTTTCCTTTTTTTTTTTCTCCCCTCTGATGTCCATTTAGTCTAGTACCATTTGTTGAAAAGGCTATCCTTTCTCTATCAAATTGCTTTTTCACCTTTGTCAAAAATCATTTGGGTATATTTACGTGAGTCATTCTGGTTCTCTTTTTCTGTTTTATTTTCTTCTATATGTCTTTCCCTCCAGTTAACTGTCTGGATTATTGCAGCTAGTAGTAAGCCTTAACATTGGGTAGAGTGACTCCTTTCATTTTATTCACCTTTTTCAAAATTGTTTTAGCTCTTCTAATTTTTTTGTCTTTCCATATGATTTAAATAAACTGTCTATGTCTATAAAAAAAGCCTTACTGAGATTTTGACAGAAATTCCCTATATCTATAGATCAGTGAGGGGAGAGTTGATATCTTTATCCTGTTGAGTTTTCTAACGTATGAATATACGTTACATCTCTTTTTAAGTTTTTCCTTGATTTTTTAAAATCATCATTTCGTACTTTTAGCATTCATATCCTGTACAGGTTTTGTTAAGTCATGTATTTTTGAGGCCTCAAGTTAACATTGATTTAGATTAAAACAACACACTATCCCATTAAATTGGGCACAATTACTTTAATAGTTGTTAAAATAAGTTGTCATAATAGACCTGATGAGGTGTTTTCTCTTCATTAATTAGAAAATAACTCCTATGAAGCAATTTTTAGCCCTTATCATAATATACTTCAGATCTTCAGATTATACTCAAAAACAAAACATCCTGGTTCTACCACTTACTAACTTTATAACCTAAAATAAGTTAATTAATTATGCTTCAGATTCCTCATCAGAAAAATGGGGATAATAATAGAACCTACCTTTTAGGATATGTGAGGATTAATATATTAATGTGTGCAGAATGCATCATAATATGCATAGTGCCTCACACATCATCAGCGCTCCAGAAGTTATCCATTACCACTACTATTACAAGATAAGAGTGTCATTTAAACTTTACTGTGAATCAAGCAAACACGTAGTGACAATAAATCCAACGAAATGACAAAGGGAAGCAGTGAAAACAATGCCAATGATGTCACACTCATTCGCTAAGTTGACATCATAAAGGGCATAATGCCTGGGACTATTTCTGACGCTATAAATGAGCAAAACTGAAGTTTCCTGAGAGGAGAATTTACTGCAATATCCGTTAACTCTCTGTGCAAAGATGACTGCATTTGGCTCAGGAAGTGAAGGAAATCCAGAGTGGTCCATGGTAATGGGAAGAAATACTGCAGAAGCCAAAGGAGGAGGTATTATTGTATGAAACGCCTAATAAATGTGAATTCTCATATCCTGACTAGGCACAACTGGAATTATGACCATATATATAGATCATTTCACTTGGTACTTACACAATTGATTACAGGCTTCAAATATTCCTCTTCTTTATCATTTATTACTTTGAATCATGGTCCTCCGAAACAATTATTAGCTCCCTTGGCAGTAGTTACTAAGAAAAACGTAGTTCTAAGAACTTTGGGAGCTTTGTTGCTTCACTGATGTTGAGGTGTCTACATCTGAATGCCCCTTCTTTTCTTTTGTAAAGTCCCCAGGAAACCCAAGGTGATTCTTCTCTCAATAGCACAGTCAGGACTTCTGCAACCCTCAAACCCTGATTTATTTTTAAAGGCTTAATTGTCAAGCTGACATAGCATCTACCCAGCATAAACAATAGCTTTTCTGAGAATCTCCTACATACTTTTATCCATCAATTTATCATCTTTTTAATACTTAGGAAAGATAAACACCCAATTCTCCATGGTCTGGTACCCCTCCTTAACATTCATTATAGCAAACCACCCCACGTCTTGCCAGAAGAGCTTAAATTGATTCCTGCATGTATGTCCCAGCTGGGGCTCCTTGGCTTCATTTCAGTCCCTAGGCCTACAGATGAGCTGGATATATTTTGAATGCAGCTGTAGACCTTTTTAAAGAGCATAAGCCAAAATGAGTTCATAATCCCTGGAATGCATGCTCTATGTAGGCTTTTCATTTTGGAGAAATCCCAGAGCTGGCAGTTTTAGATAGAGTTTCACTGGCCTTGACCCTGTTGCATCCAGGAGCGGTTTTTTTTGTTTCTTTGTCCATCTGCTGGACTTTCTTTTGCCTTTGTGACATTTTGATTATGTTTCTGCCTGTTACAGAAAAAGAAAGGTGCATATTCTAGGTGGAAAGTCTTTCCATTCAGAATAGGTGTAGTCCACATATGCTAGTAGAAGTTTGTTAAACTAGAAGATGTGTTGTAAGATACATCTGTTTGAACACATGCTCTACTTAGGATGGAATAGTAAGTTTGAGACATGGGATGGATGACTGAATTTTAATGGAAGGGACATGTAACATGAAACTATTAAAAAGTGATCTATTTTGTTTCGTTAGCTCATAGAATATTGGTGAATCTGCCCTTCTATTTGTTAGTACAACATTTATTGTGTGTTTAATATATCAATAAAAGAAATCCTTTAATCTTATTAGTTTTTTTATTTTTTATTTTTTTAAAGATTTTATTTATTCATTTGACACAGAGAGAGAGATTACAAGTAGGAAGAGAGGCAGGCAGAGAGAGAGGAGAGAGGAGGAAGCAGGCTCCCTGCTGAGCAGAGACCCCGATGCGGGCCTCAATCCCAGGACCCTGGGATCATGACCTGAGCCGAAGGCAGCGGCTTTAACCCACTGAGCCACCCAGGCGCCCTAATCTTATTAGTTTGATAAGGATCTAAAAACATACTTTCAAAATAGTGCAGAGCTAGAAAATGGAATTGACTTATAATGAAGAAATAGTAGTCTATATGGACACATAGCAATGATTCATAAAAGGTGCTCTATTTTACTTTGGCAGGTGCAAAAATTCTCTTTATATGGAATTCTAAAATAACAGAATTAGTTAAATGATTCATTTTATATAACTTGGATTGTGGCTACTGGTAGGCTACAATCTCCTTCTTTTTCCTCTCTCCACAAAAATAATCAAAGAATGAGGGAAATAAGACTCCTTTTGAAAGATTAAAGTTTAAAATCAGTTCCTTATGGCTGTTGGGGTATGTTAAGAAAGAGAGCAACTCCAGGGTGGTAAAACAGCTGTGACCCAAGTGGGGAAGAGTCTGAGTGCATCAGAGGGGCCTGGCTAGCCATGGAATCAGAAGGAGCTTAGGGGCAGGTGTGAGCAGGGCCCATCCAACCTCATCAAAGGGCTAGGGCTCTTCATTGGTGCACACAAGCATTGTTTTCTTTGATAGGTTTAACCAGTACTAAGATGAACAGGCCTTAACCTTCCTATCTTGAGAGTCATTTCCTAAGATACCTGTGTCCCTTGATTCTAATTCCATAACTTCCCAGCAAATAACTTGGTGTCCCACAGAAGCCTTTTTTTAAAATAGGGAATGAGTGTGCTGACTGTATGATCAGTCTCCTTGAGCATTGTGTTTCTCACTGTAAGTCAGTGACTTGATATTCTACTTAAAATCTGATTTTTTCATTGAATATATATATGTGTGTGTATGTACACACACACACACACACACACACACACACACACACACACACACACTGATCAACTGCTATGTGCGTAGCTTGCCTACCAGGAAGAAAAGCAAAATTTGGTAAATGTGAACACTTCAGTCTACTTGAGAGTAGAATTTCTCACCATGAGTTAACAGATGGGCATCATGTTGTGTATATGTGTGTGTGTGTGTGTATTTGGGGTTCTTTGTGTTTGATTAATCACGTAAGTCTGTTCCTATGAGATAGAGTTTCTCTTAGTGGGACTGGGACAGCAACCTAAGGTTTCTGAGCCTGTCTGTTGATTTCACCACAGTACATTTTCCATTTGAATTATCTGTGTAGCCAACCAGAGGGCTTTGCCTTCATGTGGCTCCTTGCATCAGGATAGTTAGACTGCATCCTTGTGTTAAACTTATTAGGAACTCTCGACCAGCAAAGTAATCCTTTGATACCCAAGAAGACACAGCTGACCTGGGATGAGGATCGCCAAAGAAGTCTTTCTTCTCTGTTTGGTAATCCCAGTGTGATCACAGCATCAGACAGAACACTAGTGGAGGATCCCTTATTTGAGTAAAAGACTCACATAAACCACAGGAAAATTCTTATTCAAGGAGCGGGGACAGGTAACAGAATAAGAGTCCCTTATAATTTTTTTTCCAGGTCACATTTACCTTAATAATGAAGGATTGTTCATTTGTTCTAACANCCCCCCCCCCCCCCCCCCCCCGGCCGATGCCCAACCCTAAAAAACAAAAAAGAAAGAGAAAGAAAGAAAGAAAGGTGTTTCTTCAACAGTAGCTCCTGATGGGAAAGTTGAAAGTCACTTTGGGTGTTCCATATTTCCCACAGATGAGTTTGGAGAGTAAGTGCTTGGTTCAACTTTGTCATAATCTTGCTATGTGACTCCAATGAAACTGGGCTTCAGTTTTTTTGTTTTTGATGAGAGCTTTGGGATAGATAACAATGATCCTCAAGTTATTTTTAGCCACATAAATTTTTTCTATAAAAAATTTTACACAGAATCCTAGTACATAAAGCAGACAAATGCAGAGTTGTTCAGGTTATAGTAGGGATAGAGGGCCTCTGAGCGCTGTCGCCTTACCCACGCCCTTGTTCACGTAATCTACATGACACTCCCTGATTCTGCTCCCTGTGAAAGATTTAATCCAGTTTGAAAATCTCTATACTAGATGGTCTTTGGAGTGCCTTCCCCACATATACAGTTCTAAAAATCTTACATTTTTCTTCCTTTTAATTTTCCAGGTATCACATCAGTATATGTCTATTTATCCATCCATCCACCATCTGTCTGTCTGTATGTATCTACCATGTATGTATATATGTCCCTATGTCTGATTAAGAAAACAGCTCTGGAATCAGAATTCCTGGGTTTGTGTTCTCATTCTACCACTTTACTGGCTGTGACCTAGAGCAAGATAATTAACCTCTCTGTGCCTCAGGCCCCAACCATGGAAAGGTAAGGGGAATACTGCCTACTTCCAAATGTTACTCTGTATATTACATATGTAAGTGTGTTGAGCACAATACAAGAACTCAACAAATATTAGCCATAATTATTATAATCTGGGTAAACCTTTGAAGTTTAAAATGAATTTTTAAAAATATATTAAGAGTATAAGGCAACTAGGCCCTTCTCCCTCAAATCATGTCCTGAGTCCTATACCTTAGGAGCTGGGGTAGAAGATAGCTGGGCTAAGGAGCAGCATGAAGAAGGCAGAAGATGGGTCTGGATCAATGGTGCTGGTGAAGCAGAGGTTGGGAACAGTCTCTTCTCTTAAAGTTGCGGACCATGGCAACAGAGTGAGACCTTGCCTACAGTCGGTATAATGTAGTCTGAATAACTGTATACTGGCTTTTACCCCTCTTAGATATTGTAGAGCTTCAAGCCCTTTGAAAGCCCAACCTAATATTTTTCCCAACTACTCAGGAAGTTTGGGTCAAATGAATGAATGGGTCTCATGAATGAATGTCAGCACTTATTTGATCCTCTGTTTTCCTGGCCCAGATTCACTTCCCTGGGCACTGTGGTGCCCTCTGCTGGGCACTGCCACTGGTGGGGCATAGAGGCTGCCATTACTCTGTCCCGTTTGTTGGGTGTCATTCACCTTGGTGGGTCCTAAGGCAGGAAAGTATAATGTTATTGGCTGAAGAAAGGGTCAACATCTCTCTCTTCATCTCTCTTTGACGCACTGTTATGGAGTCCTGAGGTCAGCAGAAAAACCTGAGTGCGTAGATCTGAGCTCTCTTTCTGCCACTTCAATATCTTTCAACCCCTACATATAGCCAGATGCGCCCTTGGGGAGGAGCAGAGGAAGGGGAAGAATCTGAAAGATGGTATTTTCTTAAAAGCAATTACTTAAATGGAAAGAATCAGATCTATCATAAATTGGTGAATTTCAGACACATGCTCCCTCCTTTCCTTCGTATCATAATCATCCGATTGGGTATCTGAGCCCTTCCTTCTGTTCTAGAGACTTACGAGTATTCAGGACTACTGAATAGAGGGTTGTTCACACAAGAAATTTTGGAAGGTGGTTGTAGTTGGGAAGTGTTTTCAGGGCCCTAAGTTTTTATTTTTTATTAACAAAATTTTTTAACCAAATATACATTTTGAGAAAAGCTGACTCTGCTGCAGTAGGTGGTTCTCCCCAGATTGCTGCCAAAGAGACAGCTTGGCTCTGAGTCAGCTTCCCACATACAGATTGTAGTTTTAGTTCGATAGGAAATATTTTCAAGATAATGGATTATGGATGCCATAAGAAATACTGGAGCCATGACCATTCTTGTAAAGTTCACACAAACAGAATCCAGTAGATGTTTCTGTGCAGTGTTTGTACATTGTTCTCTGCCATCCTATGGTACTTTTGCAGAGAACTGGAAGTGATATGCAAAGCCTGTCCTCCTTGCCATTCTTTGATGGTGGCCAGGGGCATCATTATTCCTAAGGACCTTTAGGGCAGTCCTGGGTGATCTTTAATTCCCCTCGCCTGCTCCACTCGCTGTGACTAGTCTGTTACTAACCTTCTCATTTATCACCTGAAAGTCTTTCCTTTCTCCGTGTTACATTCTTCCTATTTTACACCTCAATTATGGCTTCTTAGTTTCTTCATTGACTCTATGCAATCCTCTTCCGAACCATCTGACAAATTGTTGAGATTCTAATATTCCATTTCATTGTCCCACTCAAAGTGAAGGTTACCTGCGCCACCATCTTTTCCTGCTCCCACATTCAAGATTGCACTTGACAACTAACCATGAATCGAACAAGTTTTAAATGCAGCAAATAACCATCAAACTAATGCCTCTATTTGAAAACTTGAGAGGCTGGCAATTTCCATGAAAAGCCCACACAGTCCCTCTATATCCTTTTTTCACTTGCTTGTATTATTTGTGCCATTAGATTTGAGGCCAAGTCCACATTCACATGTGGCCCCTGTGAACAGCTGCACCCCATCCATAACCACTGGTTCATGGCCCATGCCATGAGCAGACTGCATTTGTGGTCCTTTCCTATGCAAGACCTATCCTTTTCTGTTTATATACATAAACTCATATTTCTCCTCATCCATGAAGCCTTCCTTACATGACCACTGCAGGCTTCATTGAGCTCTCTCTTCCCTTTGAATTTTTACAAATGGTAAAAGAAAAAAAAAAAGGTTTGCTTGTGCTATGGGCAGATAAAACCATTCCTCCAGGTGCCAATGCTAGTAGTCCTGTGAGGGACTGGATTCTATTTTATGCTTACTTTTTTTTCCCCTTCAGTTTGTGTTTTAGTGATGCTGGTGCTCAGGCCCTGCAGTGGATAGAGCTTGCTCCTCCGCTGCTGCTTCTAGGTCTTCACGTTCTTCTTCTTGTTCAGCCAGCGGCACAGGGCACGTGTCTTCTTGGGCTGCAGATCCCAGGGCTTGTCCTTCTTACCCTTGTAGAATTTCCCCAGGTTCTCTTTCTGAGTCTGGCTGTTGATGGTGAGAACACATGCGTTTGCAAACAGCTGGGATCTTGGAGAATTTGGAAGCCACGCCACCTGTCACTTTGGTGATGTGTAGCTGGTACAGCTCCACCTTCAGGTCTTCTAGCTGTATAAGCAGCTTCTCCTTTTTGCCGTGAGGGTCTTGAACCTTAAACGTGGCCACATCTGCACTATCTGCCGCCCTCATGGAGGAAAGAGCTCTCATGCTTTGTATCCCTGCAGTTTTTTATGCAGTTTTAATTAATGTCTTTAATGTTCTGCTTGTGGTGGATGCCGTATGTATCCTTACTGATCGACTAATGGATCAATTCTAGGACATAACCATGTTTAACATGAAACTATTATGTGGAATACACAGTCAATTTCAGAATTATAAGGTAAAGTGAATACATAACTGTTATTCTGGAGTGCACAACACATGTTTCACGACAGAGTGAAGCATACCTTCAAGTAATAAAATTATGGGTAGTATTTATGGGGTGCTAAGTAAGCACATACTGTCCAGCGCTATTCTAGATATCTCTACCTGCAAGCTAGATACTGTTATTATCCCGTTTTTATAGGCAAGGAAACCAAAGCACAGCTATTAACTGGACAATCAGAGTTTGAAGGAATGAAATTTCATTCTGTACTCAACTACCGCATAAGTGCCTTCAATCACTGGAACATCATAGCTTATAGCAATCAGAAACAGCAGTAAGAGAAGCTTCCAAGAAGTCTGCAGAAGAGTTTGCTGGTAGGTTTGGCAGTGACTGAGCCAAGTGCCAATTTCTACATGTTCCACTTGTGAAAAAGACTGTGAGCATCACTCCTTTTAACTACTGGTAAGCGCTATAGGACACAGATGCAACATGTTAGAACCATCATTGCAGCAGTGGCTACTTCCAAATACAAAGACAACATAGGATACAAATTTGATGATGAATATACTTTAAAGATCTTGTTTCTGTTCATATTAATTAATGTATGAGTCATAAGTTTTCTGAATATTCCATTCGTTTTTGTGTAAAAAGCCAGATAGTAGATATTTCAGACCTTATGGAGCACAGAGTCTCTGTCACAGTTACTCAGCTTGGCCATTTCAGTGCAAAAACAGCCATGAGCAATACATAAATGCATGTGTGTGGCAACGCATTTACCAACTATACCTTATTAACACAAATAGGCAGTGTCTTGGGTTTTTGGTCCATGGCCCTTAGTTTCCTGACTCTTGGTGTAGGTAAATGATTTCTGTCCTGTCAGTTTATGACTGGGATGGTGGTGTCAAATCTGTATCTTCCAAGTCATTCCCACTATTATTCTGTTAAGACCCACCGAATAAAGAAACTACTTTTTAATTTCTCTGCCAGGCTTTCATCTTTCTTCCTCTCCATGAATTTCTAAAAATGTTAGCGCTCTAATAGCAATAGCAAGCTCTGTGCTTTGTGTATTGCTTTATATTCATTGACTTTTAAGGACCTGGGAAAGGCACAAGTACACAATTTTAGTTTCTTGTAATTTAGATGTTTCAGATTTGCTTCCAACACTTAGTTCTCAGATATTCTGGGGTGAAAATATAGTAGCTGAAAGAAGGAAGCGATGGAAGAAGGGAATAAAGGAAGTCAGAAAAGGAGAAGAGAGAACGGATGAGAGATAGCGAACTATAAAGAAAAAAATATTCATGGCATTCTTAAGACTTAGGCTACTCTAATATAGAGCAACTTATGGAGTACTTACCATGGATAGCACATAAGTATGACAACCCTGTCTAATAAACACATACACACTATTATTGCACTAAGTAGATGTTACTTGGAACAACAGAACCAACCAGTATGAAATATTTTTACAAAACTCATGAACCAATGCGTGGGCTTTCTCTTTAAATGCTGCAATTTTAGACTGAAAGTATACAAGGAAATTTTATTTAATTTCTATTCGTATTAAATACCCCCCCCCCCAGATGGAAGTGATAGAACATTGCTCTTGACTACAGAACAATTGCTCTAAACCAGGCAATGGTGAGTTCTCATTGGATCCTATCTGTATGACAGATGCCGTGTCCAAAAATTTGATCAAGCTTGAGGGAAAGAGAAGGGATCTCTTTGAAGTGCTAGCTAGGCTTTGGTTTGGTCAGAAGATGGTAAATAGGGGCAACTGCCTTAGTGGTGTGGAAAGACTCTGCTTTTCCTGAACTTGGCCTCTGGGCATGAGAGTGAGTCCATGGGAAACTCCACACTCTGAGAAGAAAGTTAACGTTTATTGTATTTAAGGAAATATTTATTTTCCTTAAGATGGATTGAGGTTGTGCTTTCCCGAAAATTCTCTGATAACATTTGCTGAAAATTTCCCTGTGTGTGTTCATACAATGCCTCTCTGCTGAAGAACCAGGAAGAGTGAGAGGGCTACCTGAGTTGAGGATGGGTGGAGACTAACTTAGAGTACTGAAACTTCTTCATCCACCGTGGCTAAATGTAGGTTTGGGACTCCATTGCTGCCGGTGTCTTATGGCTTGATCCTACAGTAAAAGAAACTTCTGTGGTTAGGCAGTGGGTTTCTTCTAAAAGGGTATGTATAGAAAAGACAGTAATGTGGATGTGCATCCGTGGGATTCATTTGAAAAGAGCTTAACTTTGTTTTATGTTTTTTTTTTTTAACTTTTCCCACGAACTCTGGAAATAACCATATTTAAAGGTTTTAAGTTGTTGCCTTATGTTGAACTTGATTTTAATTACCCCCAACTTGTTTGTAAAGTGAGTTTCCCCTGAATCTTGTAGTGTGGGTGGTGCTTGGAATTAAGAGATGCAGTATTAAAAGGATCTCTCTGTGGGAATCTGCATAGCAGTGTGGGTATGAAAACCCAGGGAGGTAGGATGTGGGAGTCTTTGGTGGAGCTGAGACCTATTGTGTGGGGGAAGCCATGGGGAGAAACAGCTGCCAACAGAATGGCATAGAAGCTGGTGCAAGATCCCAAACAGTCTTCTCAAAATGAAAACAAATATTGCTCCCAAAATGAAAGAATCAACAGCAAGTCTCTGTGCTGATTCACTTGGCTCCTATGTCTTACTCCTACAGGTTGCCTGAAATAAAACTTTAAGAACTCTGGTACCATGAGAAATTATCAGATGCATCTGGCTATAAATGTACTAATCTTATTTCCTTGCATTAAACCTTTTAAATTGTCCTCAGTAGTTGCTAAAAACAACCACTTAGGCAGTCCATCTTCTCCCTGGTGTGGGTGGCAATGTAGTTCCTCAGTTAGATTTAGATTATCGCTACCCTTGCCTGATTAAGACAGAATGGCATGTAATGACTATGTAAGTATTGGGTTTTCTCCTTTGTACTCAGGTGGACAATTCAGTGGTATTATGGCTACTACCATTCTTATTTCTTCCATATTTCTCCTTTCTGCATTAAAAGAAAAGGAGACACTCTTTGGATGCTTTGTTTCTAGGAATGGGAGTGAGAATGAGCACATGGAGATGGGTGCCATTGGAGTTAAACAAATTAATTAATAATCGAGTGGGTGGCTTTTTTTTTTTTTTCTTTTTGTCATGGGCTTTAAAATCAGATAGACGCACTTTGGGATACTAGGCAAGTCCCTCATTCTTTTTAAACCTCAATTCTGTATCAGTAAAAGAGGGGATAATAATGGAACCTTTTAATTAGGATTGTTGTAAAAAATTATATGAAAAATGCATATAAACATTTAGGACAATGCCTGGGTCACGGTAAGCATTCAATAAATGCTCTTTACTCAGTAGGTATTTCTTGAATTAATACCCAAATATTAAAGCTGATCAACATAACAATTTGAAAGATCCTATTACCACTTCCAATGGGAATAATTTGAATTCTGATTTCCTGTATCTGATGCTGGCTAAGAGGTGATAGCTTCTCCTTTGCTCCTGATTAGCATCAATATGAGTGGGCTTTATGTAAATGAGACATTTGCATTCATAGTGACTGGCAGAGTGAGTTCTAAATTACGTGGACTGTTTAGCACCTCATTTTCTTGTTTTTTGTTGTTGCCCTAATGCCTGCATCCAATGCACCTGGGTCTTCATGTCTGAGCTGAAGTCATGAAACAAATGTGTGAAGTCTCTTTTTAAATTAATGACATATGCTTCCACTCTTTACGTTTTGGGCAAATAATAAAAGTTTCTAATGTAGCTATGGGCAACTCATAAATGAAGTGAAATCTCACCACTTAAGTCCTTACCTTTTTAAATTGCTGGTTCATTTGTATCAGGGAAAAATGGAAGAATTTGCTGATGCTATCATGAACTTTTCATATCAGCATAACCATGTGATTAAATATGATTAAATAATTTATTTATTTTTAAAAGTTGTTGGCATATTTTCCTTGCCAGGAATGTCTTTTTTCCACTCTTCTCCCATATGATAATAATAATAATAGTAATAATAATAAATATAATAATAAAAGCAGTAATTGTATTTATGGACTTGCTTTATATCAGGCATTGTTCAAAGACCTTTACATGTTTTAACTAAATTTAATCTCAACATCTCTTTATATGGCAGATATATTTAATTCCACTTTTACAAGTACAGAAATTAAAACTCAGCAATATTAAGCAACCTGTTTAAGGCCACACAGTTAACTACGGGGCACAGCTGGGATTTAAAGCCAGGCAGTTTGTTCCAGAGTTCATACTCTTAAAAATTATACTATGCTGCCTCTTCATTTAGTTCATTCTCAAACTTGCTTAAAAGCTCAGTTCATTGTTACTTCCTCCTGGTCTATTTCCCCTGCCCAGTGTACTCCCCTTTCCCCATTCCTATGGCATTATTTCATTTAGGTCATCCATTTGTCATTTAGGAAGCTCTACTTGGCATTGATAATTAATTGTTTTCTTGTATAGGTCCTGTCTTTCCCCGTGTATCATGCCTAGTAAATGTCTCCCTTGGAACAGGTGGTGTTGGGTGAGAAATCGTCACTTTGAGAATATCTCTCTATACAGGAAAAGTACAACACAGTTTTATCAGATATCAAGGAATGAATTCTTTTCACCTATTTGCAGGTATATGAGGTAGAAAA
Organism: Ailurus styani; assembly: GCA_002007465.1. Lineage (NCBI taxonomy): Eukaryota > Metazoa > Chordata > Mammalia > Carnivora > Ailuridae > Ailurus > Ailurus styani. The sequence goes on along the minus strand of LNAC01000138.1, from coordinate 279,205 downwards.
CCAGTCTGAGGTAGGAGGAAAACTAAACATGACGGTTCTTGGATTCAGTTCTTTGTTGCTTGTGTGTGAATGATCATCTTGAGTCCATATGTTTGGAGGGTTATTTTACCCTGGCCAACATTTTACTATAGAGCTTTATTTATTAACATTAACAAGAATCATGGGACTAGACTCTTATGCCTCAGATGGAAAGTCTACACCTACTAAGAGAGTCCAGAGCAAGGCAATTAGCACTTATGTTTTTGAGTTGAATGAATGGAAACCATCTGAGAATGAGAAAGCATGCCAAAGTAGTCAGCACAATGGAAATCAAGTTTTCAGAAATGGCTAACTGGATCCTGTGACTGCATAATCATTTTCAGAGACATTCCACAGCCAGAATTTCTTAAAACCCAGATTACGTTTGTTTCTTTCCATAACACATGATGCCTAACTGCTTATTCTATAGAAATTTTTATTCCCTCTGTGGGAGATGTGTTTCCAAATGGGACAAATGTTCTCTTCGTGGCAGTTGGGAGTAGGTAAGCTTGGTATGGCTGAGCTCAGGAACTGGATTTGGAGCATCCAGTATGTGATGGGCTCACTTGACCAGTGAGACAAAGAAATCCCCATTGTAAATTTCTCCATTTATGGTCACCAGGCAAGAATCAGTATTTACACAAGTAAGTAATGAGGGAAGGTAGAGAATGCCCAGTAGAATTCCACTGTTATACTTGAATTTCCCCCAAATCATGGATGAGAATCATGGCTGCATCGCCATGCTAACCTGATATCAATATTAGCTTTAAAATGTTTTTAGGCAGAAGAAAGCAACAAAACAGAGACTTCTTTGTTAGCGTCTATCTGGAAAACTGGCATGATAAAGCAGCAAACCACTGCTGCTCCATCTGAAAGTTGGGAGGAGGGGCTGTTCTTTGGATAAATCCAAAGAGGCATTGATTTTCTAGTGCTTTTTTGGAAATGCCTATGTTGCTTTATGTTGCATTTCCATTCACTCATAGTTGCTTCTGCTAATAAAGGTCCTCTGGTGGCAGTAATTCTTCTCAGCATAGTGAAGTCATTTAGCAATGAAATCCTTGGTGTATTCACTAACATGAAGTGTGATCTGTCCTTGCACCTGGTACACATTCAGTTCTGCAGAGAGTCACATTGCTATTTATGCCTTTTGTTTAGTCACACAGGGGAACCAGAACAAGAAGTGTAGATTTTCACCTTGGCTTTTACAAGGTACATTATGAGCTGTACACCTCCTTAGAATGAGCTTGGTAGTCCCTAGTTCTTAGGCAACAGTGATTTGCAACTGGACGTAAGGAAAAGGGACATTAATTGGTAGTAATTAGTAGTTCACAGAGGTGTTTTTTTTTTCTTTTTTGTTTACTGTGAATTAATCAATCTCCTGAGAAGAATGAACAGAGAAAAGCAAGAATGACTAGAAAGGCAAGGTTTAGCTTTAAAATCCGAGCATTTTGAATTTAGTGTTATACCAATGACTCACTCTAGTTTTATTTTGTGGCTCACAAAGCTTTATGTCACTGTCCCTCTTTTAAAATTTAATATTATTTTATCAAAGTTCTACGTGTACATTATTGAAAAAGTCAACTCTTTTACAAAGCTCATAATAAAAACCAGCAGTCTCCGGCTCCACTCCTTCCCTCTTTGATTCTCAGTCTCTGGAGGCAACTCTTTCAACTTTAAGCTGTTTCTTTTGCTGTTTACTGCCATATTTCTAATAACTTGCTTGAAACATCATTTCTTAACATTTTTTTTCAGCTTTAGGTCTTATTTACTGACATCTTAACTTGGAAGATAAAAACTTAGTGCTCTTAATAAGAAACCATGTCCTGCAACCTCAGGATATACGCTCCCTCTTCATCTTCTCTTAGTGTTGCTTTATCATTTTTGATTGCGTCAATATTCACCAATTATACTATTGGTGTAATTATATAAATTGGTGTAACTATATAAATATTACTCAGAGATGTGATATGTGCCAAGGTATAGTTATATTTCCTATCTTTTACAAGTTTATGTTTTCCCAGAGTTAATAATTGGCTTTGTCTCTCGCCTTCTTTCCTTCTTTTATCTTTCCTTAGGTTTCTCTTTACTTAAGCAAAAAATGATCACTCATACTCAGCTGTCTGGAGGAAGTGTAAATCTCCTCTCCAATACAGCCAGTCCCTATGAAAATATTAGGTAATCAGTTTAGGTCCTTTTGTTCTGGAAGGGGGAGAGCTGGAGGCACATCCTTCTGGGGGCCCTCCCTTCTGTTTGGATCTGGACTGGTTGCTTACAAGGCCCGCTGCATAACTGCCACCCTGCGACTCCTCTTCACCACCCTAGGAAAGGTTCTCTTTGCTTGGCCTCTATAATGGATCCCCTGTTCCCTGGGCCCCATGTCTTTCTTGGTTTTCTCCCATAATTTGGTTTAGAGCATTATTTAGTAGTTGATCAGAAGGGGGGCATGGGAAGTTAAGTTTTTGGGAACTTGCATGTAAATCATGATTTTATTTTGTCTTCAAACATGATTTCTTATTTGGTTGGGTAGAGATGTCTAAGATGGAAGTCGTATTTCTGCAAAGTATTTGACATTACTGCCCCTGATTTTTGGGCTTCCAATTGTGGAGAAATCTGTTGCCATGCTGATCCTTGATCCTTTGAATCTGGATATTTTATTTTAAAGATTATTTATTTATTTGAGAGAAAGAGAGAGAAAGAGCATGGCAGAAGGAGAATGAGAGGGAGAAGCAGACTCCTGCAGAGCAGAGAGCCCGACATGGGACTCAATCCCAGGGCCCTGGGATCATGACTGGAGCCAAAGGCAGATGCTCAACTGACTGATCCACCCAGGTACTTTTTAATTCTTCCTGCAAATTATTAAATCTTTCTTCATCCTTGGTGATCTGAATTTTTTTTCCTTTTTCTTTTCTTTTTTTTTAATTAATTTATTTATGTATTAGTTGCCCCAGGGGTACAGGTCTGTGAATCATCAGGCTTACACATTTCACAGCGCTCACCATAGCACAAACCTTCCCCAATGTCCATCACCTAGCCACCCTATCCCTACGCCCTCCCCACCCCCCAGTAAACCTCTGTTTCCTGAGATTAAGAGTCTCTTATGGTTTGTCTCCTTCCCAATCCCATCTTGTTTCATTGTTTCCCTCCCTATCCCCCATTACCCCCTGCCCTGCCCCTCAGATTCCTCATATCAGAGAGAGCATATGATAAATGTCTTTCTCTGATTGACTTATGTCGCTTAGTATAATACCCTCTAGTTCCATCCACGTCGTTGCAAACAGCAAGATTTCGCTTCTTTTGATGGCTGCATAGTATTCCATTGTATATATATATACTACATCTTCTTTATCCATTCGGTGATGTGCAACTTTTTTTTTTTAAAGATTTTTATTTATTTATTTGAGATAGAGAGAGGGAGAGAGAGCATGAGAGGGGAGAAGGTCAGAGGGAGAAGCAGACTCTCCATGGAGTTGGGAGCCCGATGCGGGACTTGATCCCGTGACTCCAGGATCGTGACCGAAGCTGAAGGCAGTCGCTTAACCAACTGAGCCACCCAGGCACCCTGATCTGCAACTTTTAAATGATGTTCCTTATAATAACTTTTCTTTCATTCCTTTGGTTACTACTTTTAATCTGAAAATTCTTGCCTTTCAATTTGGGGAAATTTTCTTTAAATCAAAAAGAAAATTTCCTCTTTCTGTTTTATCTATTCTTTTTTTTTTCTAAAACTTATTATTCTGATGTTGGATTGCTTGAATTGATCTTTTCTCTCCTGTATTTTATGTTTTTCCTTATAATCTACCTTTTGAGAGATTTACTTAATTTTATCCTCAAATCCTTTCATTAAAATTTTAATTTCTGCTGTTATCATTTTAATTTCCAAAAACCGCTTTATATTTTGTTTCCTGAATGTTCTTTTTTTGCTTTCTTTTCTTGTTTCATGGATATAGTGTTTTTCCTTATTTTTCTATGTATATGAATTAACCTTTTTCTTTCTGAGTGCATTTAGTTTTTCTTCTCTTCCCTGCCTTGTGTGTTTCCTTTCAGATAGTTTCTGTTTGTTTATTATTTTGGTGTCTGTCTTTTACATTAGAAGCCTTCCTATAGTGTCTGGTGACACTGGGCTGTCCATTTACTTTTACCACTTACCTGATTATGTTTGTAAATTTGAAGACTTTAATGTGGTTTCCCTTCCTCTTGTCTTTTGAGTTATTCTCATGTGCAAGTATTTTACAAATTTGAAAGTCTTGAAAAAAGCAGTACGATCATTGTTTTGCATAGTTAAAATTCATTTGTTTTAATATTTATTTCACGACTTACTTTTCCTGATGTTCTTCATTTATCTCTTCATTTCTTGGCTTCTGGGATCATTTACTTCCTGCTGAAGATTCAGTGTTTCCTTTTAATTCAGTTGTGCTGGTGATGAATTTCTCAAAGCTTTTGTTTGCGGGAAAAGTATTCATTTCATCCTGATTTTTGAAGGGGATTTTCACTAAGTATAATATTGTAGATTGGCAGTTACTGTCTTTCAGCATTTTAAAATAGACTTCACTGTCTTCTGTCTTACAGCATTTCTGTGGAGAAGGCAGATCTCAGTTGTATTGTTGTTCTTTGGGAAGTAGTAGTACGACTTTTTTTCCTCTGGCTACTTCTAAGGTTTTTCTCTAGCAGTTTTGCTATGATGTGACAAGGAATGACTTTTTTCTTTTTTCTTTTTTTCTATTTATCCTGCTTGGGATTTATAGCACTTTCTGAATTTGTGGGTTAATGTTTTTCATCAGTTTTGGAAAATTTCTGCCATTTTCTCTGCACAGAGTGTTTCCATTTAATTATTTTTTTTTCAACATGTGTTGTTGTTTTTTTTTAATCCCCCAGCTTTATTGAGGTACATTCAACATACAAAACTGTGTAAGTTTAAGGGTTTCAAAGTGATGATTTGATATATGTTGTATTGATATGTATGTGTCATATTGAAAAATTATTGCCCCAATAAGGTTAGTTAACACATCCATCATCACATAGTTATCTTTTGTTTTGTTTTGTGGTGGGGACTTTTTAGGACTTATTCTCTTAGCAGTATTCAAACATACAACACAATTGTTAACTAGAGTTACCATGCTGTAGATCCTTAGAACTTAAATTCATCCAATAACTGAAAGTCTGTACTTTAACCACCCTTACCCATTATTCCTCCCCTCCCCCATCCCTGGCCCACACATACTGCTGGTAACCACTAGTCTATTTTCTATTTCTAAGAGTTTGATTTTTTAGATTTCACACACAAGTGAGATCATACTCTTTCTCTGTCTTAGTTCACTAGCATGATGTCCTCAAAGTTCATCCATGTTGTCACAAATGGCAGGATTTCCTTCTTTTTTATGGCTGAATTACTAATATAATATAATATAATAATACCTATATGTATGTATCACATTTTTTTTATCCATTCTTCCATCAATGGTGATATGACAGTGAATTTAGTAAAGGAAAACTTCCTCTTTGAAGAGCCTTGCATTCTGCTGGAGAATATGGCAATAAACTAGTAAATATATATTGTAATGTCAGTATGATGTACATGTCATAAAGACAAATAAAGCACGGTGAAAAAATACAGCAGGGTGAGACTGCTTTAGATAGGATGGTCAGAGTCAGCCTCTTGAGGGGTAACTTTGAGATCTGAACAAGCCAAATGTGGACCAGTGTATGTCATGCAAGGAAAATGAAAATAAAAAAAAGTCATCTGTGTAATTGGTATACACTGTGGCATAATACTTGCAAATTTAGAGTTAGAAAAATCTTTACTCCATTTACTTTACTTGGTAGTCCAAATCCCTGTTCATCTAGGATAATATTCTTTAAAATGTATATGGTAGACCAGGTATACGAAGATTACAGGTATTTGTTCAATTTGGCACACGTTTATTGTATCTAAATCCAGTAATGTTTATGATAGATTTTTTTTTATTTGTAGTAAGCAAAATTCAGGTCCCATTTGCCATTTCATCTGTATGAAGATATTTATTAGATTCACTAGGAACTATCTTCAGCATCACTTTAGAAAACCTTTGGCTCCAGGGAATACAGAATGGGTTAGTTTTCTGATTTTCTGTAAACCTTCAGCAAAAGCAATGAAGTGAAGTTACAGATTGTCACACTGACTTCTCCAGCGGGCTCATGGAAATGTCTACTCTTCTGACCTAGCTGCTGTAGGAGCAGTATACCGGGGAGAAGTAGTTCCTCCCTGAGTGTTTTGGAGAGTAATTCTGCTCCGTGATAGGTCTCTAGAAGATAAATTTGTCTTTTTTTCTTTCGTAACCATAGAAGCAAGTAAGAAAGACCCATGGTCAAAGCAAGCATGTTGGTTGTGGGCTCTGGCAATATCTGATGTCCCTGGCATGTGTGCTCAGCTTTCTCACTCTCTTTGAAGCCTCGCTATTTGCACTCCAGAGAAGTTAGGGTCCTCAAGATGTCTAGGCTGAATGTGGTATTAAATCCAATGTTTTATTTACTCTTCACAGGCTCTGTCTTTGAGAGCATATTTACCAATAGGTAAACTAGGAGGACTTGTAATGATAACCTGAAATATCACCAACTCTGTATTTAAATTGCCCTACTTTTAGAATGTGTTTGTTTTGGCTGTGGTTAAAATAACTTAATAGAGCAAAATTGATACTTTGAAGTGAAACATATTTTGAACCATTGTTTTATTTTTTAAAACCATGCAAGTGTTTTGATAGCTCAGTAATTAATTATAATGTGCTCAGCAAATGGATGTGAACAAAATATAAACATTTACTACATTAACTAAACTAATTAATTAACTCAAACATAAAAACACTGAAAAATTGCTTTTAACAATAACTTAATGACTTACCTATATTTTTACCTCTATAAGGTTAGAATTTAATAAATAAAATAGTCATAAGTTATGTTGTACACATGGCTCAAGTTCTAAGTAAAGGAAAGAAAATACATAATATACTAACCAAAAAGTCAGTCTATAATGGCTGATACTTTTTTTCCTATGGGCTCTACCCTAGTCCATAGGTCCCCAGAAATATTAATCAAAAGTGTGCTGTGTATCCCAGGCCACTTTCAGTAATATAATATATTTTCAATGGAAAATCCATATGTAAACTATTAGCAGGCAGGACATAAATACAGATTTTTATATCATTTGATTATGTGGCTCAAATTTGTACTAAGGTTTACTGTGTATTTTTGTAGAGTTAATTGGTCACATAGGGCTTAGACTCTATTTTGACCTAATTACTCGGTGTGGAATCATAGAAGCTGCTGGGAACTTTACTTGCATGATTATACTCTGGAATGCCAAAGCTCCTTTCCCCAAAAGAAATTTCATGCATTGTATGTAATGTTATTTACTATTTGTACATATTAGACTTATAAGACAAAGTCCTCCTGTCCTCAAGAACACTCCTTGTTTATATGTGTACTGGTGTGTGTGTGTGTGTGTGTATGTGTGTATGTAGGGGATAATCTCGAATTTAGTCTCACAATCTCATGTATGGGAGGTTGTTTTTTGTTGTTGTTGTTGTTTTTGTTTGTTTTTTTGCTTTTTGTTTTTTGAGGTTTTTTTGGCCTTTTTTCAGGGGATCATTGTGTTATTGCTGAGAACCTGTAGACACTCTGTTTATGAGTCTGTGTGTATGCCATCTCTACTGGAAAGCCCAGCAGTATGTTCTGGGGGCATTTGTCATCCTTTTCCTAAGACTTTTCTGCACACTTAGTTTTTCCGAGATCAAGCACACACACCTGATTATAATGGAGACATCACATGAATATCAAAGTTGTGATTTTATTTTTCCCTTAAAGGACCCAAGGGAAGGGCCTATGGATTTGGTGCTTCAGGGTGAGGGTGCTCATACACATATACTCTCTCCTGACCCCTCCTTTTCTTTCCTTTTTCTTCTTTAGCTTCAAAGCACCCACTCCTGTCCCTTAGACAAGTGCCCTGAGGCGTCCTTTAGGGAACTTCAGTCTCCTCACAAGATGAAGAGACAACCCCTTCAACACGTACCTTTGATTCCTTCTGGGTTCTTACAAACTCCAGGGCCTTTTACTTGTTTGGGTGCTCATGGAGGCTCTCCTCTGCGCATCAGTCAGAGCTGGTTCAGATACTGTGGCTGAGAATGCATGTGGGTGCCCAGTTCCTGTGTTGTCTGCCCAGTAGTGACTTTATGGACAATGTCTTCACTTGTTTATGTCAAAAGCAAGCACACTAGATGAAAGAGAGAATTATGTTTTCTTTTCTTTTTTAAAGATTTATTTATTTATTTGACAGAGAGAGAGATCACAAGTAGGCAGAGAGGCAGACAGAGAGAGAGGAGGAAGCAGGCTCCCCGCTGAGCAGGGAGCCTGATGCAGGGCTCCATCCCAGGACCCTGAGATAATGACCTGAGCTGAAGGCAGCCGCTTAACCCTCTGAGCTACCCAGGTACCCCTCACATCACATAATTTTGACCATGCCCCCTGATTATAAAATAACCAGCCCCTTCATTTTTGTGCAAATGGGCATTTTGTTTGTCCCTGTATTATTTCTCATAACTGAGGATTATTTCTCCCCTGTTAAAATGTAAGCTTTATGAAAGCATGGGTGTTTGTTTTGTTCACTATTCTATTCCAATCTCTGGAACAGTGTTGAGCACATATTAAGTGCTCAATACATATTTGTCGACTAAGTGAGTATTATAAGGGTTATACTCTACCTACAGATGGCTTCTTTTTTGCCGTGAAGAAGTGGGGGTATCTGCGAAGAGAATGTTAATTTAGAGTAGGTTCTCTTTTATTGTAGATTTCATGCCAAATATAAAAGAAAAGATGTTTCTAATTTATCCCCCCTCCCTACCAAAACACTGATACTCATCAGGGATGACTCAGGTAAAGAAACTGAAGGACTGAGAATTTATTTTGCTAGTAGGCAACTTGAGGAGTCTAAACTTGGACCTACTTCAAACGGATCTGGTTTAAATGGCTCACACTCTGCATTTAGAATTGTAACTACCATCGGGTGAGTAGACATAAAGTTTGCCTCTCAAAGCTAACAAGTAAATTTAAAAGTATACCTATCAGTAATATAGAAACATTATACATATAGCTATTTTTCAAGTTAAAGCTTGCAGTACACTCAAGGATGTTAAGTATCTGATTTTTTTTTAATTTTATTTTTATTATTTGCCCAAGGGGTACAGGTCTGTGAATCATCAGGCTTACATCTTTCACAGCATTCACCAAAGCACAAACCCTCTCCAATGTCCATAACCCATCCACCCTATCCCTACCCTCCCACCCCCCTGTAACCCTCAGTTTGTTTTATGAGAAGTATCTGATTTTTAAAAACAAGAAATTTCAATAAGAGTAGATTAGGAATAAAGCAGATACCAGCGCTGGCTTCCAGGAACTTGAGCTTTGTGTTAAGTGGCTCTCACACTGGGTTTTGAAATTGTGTTGTGCTGGAGCAAGTCAGAGGCAAAGGAAACGTGAATGTAACACAAAGAATGCCACGAATACAGGATTCATTCTTTTGAGAATATGAGCTCTGTTCAAATGAGGGAGAAGGGCTGATTGGGTTAATTTTCTTTCTGGATAATAAATATTGTGGTATAAGGCAGCAAGAGAGGGAAAGGACCACTGTGAATGATGAAAAAGAAAATTGCTAAAATCTCTATGTTAGTAATTGGTCTTAATGGAACTTAATTATTTTATTACCATAATCAGTCACCTCTTATCTTGCTTTTGCTCCCATTCCACTTTGGGAACTATTAAGTCCTATTACCTAGCTGTGGTCAGGAAGAAACTGCTTGATAACAAGTGTTAATTCCTGTTGCAGTATAACTTTGGCAAACTTATTTGTCTGCATTCAGAGCATTGGGAAAAAAAGGTATTTGTAAGATGAGTTGGGGTGGGTGAGATGGGTAGATGTATGTATCATTGTATGTATTTTTGCTCTCAAGGCCCAATGTGAGTGCTCTGAAGTCACAAATCATGCTTATTTATTCTGTATTCCCAGTGTCATACATAGCATCTAATATAAAGTAGGCACCTCATAAATACTTATGGGATGAGCAGTAAAAATAACTAATGTCCATTTCATTCTTCATATTACTGTTGTGTCTCAGAAATGGAGATGATCTACGTATTGTTACAGGCACATGACTGTTTTAATTGGTTCTTTATCAACAGATGTTATAGGTGCTGTGTTTCAGATGTGGACATACCCCTGTGGAATTAATGTTTACCCTTTGTTTAGGCTAGTATGCATCTCAAAGATGAAGACGCACGGCCAGATAGACTGGTTCTGTGCAACTTTTTTTTTTTTTAAGATTTTATTTATTTGACAGAGAGAGAGAGAGAGAGAGAGAGAGAGAAGGGGAACACAAGCAGGGGGAGTGGGAGAGGGAGAAGCTCGATGTGGGGCTCGATCCCAGGACCCTGGGATCATGACCTGAGCTGAAGGCAGACGCTTAACTGAGTGAGCCACCCAGGCGTCCCTGGTTCTGAGCAAGTGTTAAAAGATTTTTTTTTTTGATTACCAGTGAAAAACTGACTTTTTAATAAGGTTTTAGACTTGGCAGATTAGAAGATCATGATAGTAGCCCTTAGGAAATAGTAATTTGTGACCATTTTATTCATAATTGTAATACCCAACAAATCTGTGCATTTTTCATGTATATCTAATGAATTGGATAGTTCTGGACAGCCTGTTCTTTCCATCTCCATTTTCTTATGAAAGTTATATGCTCGATTTTATAAAATAGCTTTTTTATTTTGAAACAGTTTGAGACTCACAGAGAGTTGCAGAAACAGAGTTTCCAGTGTACCCTTCACCCAGCTTCCTCTGGTGATGTGTCTTACAAAACTAAAGCACGTCGTCAAAGTCAGGACAGAACTTATTCAGATCTCACTAACATTTTTTTTTTTTAAGATTTTATTTATTTGAGAGAGACAGAGATAGTGAGAGGGAGAGAGAGAGAGAGAAAGAGAGAGAGAGAGAGAGAGAACATGAGCGGGGGTGGGGCGGAGACAGAGAAGCAGGCTCCCTCCTGAGCAGGGAGCCCAATGACGTGGAACTCAATCCCAGGACCCCAGGATCATGACCTGAGCTGAAGGCAGATACTTAACCAACTGAGCCACTTGGGCACCCCAGATCTCACTAGCTTTTAAAGGTACTGTGTGTGTGTGTGTGTGTGTGTGTGTGTGTGTGTGTAGTTCTATGAAGTGGACCACATATGTAGACTCTGGTAACCAACACCATATTCAAAACTTTCCCCACTACAAAGAAACTCCTGCGCTTTCCCATAAAGGTCACGCCCTTCCTCCACACCCAACTCCCATAACTACTAATCTGTTCTCCACTGCTATAACTTTGTCACTTAGAGATTTCTATATAAAGGGAATCATATAATATGTAACCCTCTGATACTGACTTTTTTCACTCAGTATGCTGTCGTTGAGATCTAGCCAAGTTGTTGAGTTTTAGTTTTCCTATTTATGGCTTAGTGGTATTGCACATATGTTTGATTTTGATAACAAACCTTCAACTTCACATCCGAAGCATCCTACAAACTGAAACTAAAGGTGTCCCAAGACTTGTGCCCTTGGAGCATGTTATGGAGAAGGCTCCCACAGCCAGAGAACAGTATGAGGGATAAAGAAGACAGTCTTTTTCAATGCTTCATGTGCTCTGAGCTTTCTTATAAACAAATACCCTCCAGTCCAGCTCTCATTTATTTATTAATTTCTTTTTGTGGTCGTGACACTTCAGGATTTCCCACCACTTTACTCACCTTTCTGGGCATTGGCTGCTTCTTTGGCTGTCTATATTCCTAAACTGCAGTTCTTTCTAACTTATCTTTCAAATCCTGATTTTAGTGTTGTCCCTGGCTTGAATAAGCCTAAACTGCTCCTCTAATGAGTCAAGCAGTCTGGGAATACATGTCGATCCCTGGGGTAGGTCTAGCCGGCCTCTATTTGCATGAGTGACTGACGATCCCTCCAAGAAAGAGTCAGGTTTGTTTAAGGACAGTGGGGCAGAATCTACAGAAAAATTCCCTTCTGAGATCACCTATGTCTATCACTGCAATTTTCCAAGGGGATTTCAGATAGAAGACTCTGAAAAATGAAATGAGCTCTTTCTCTTTGATCTCGGAGGGGTGCTGAGTCCAGAACATGATGGCAGTGTGCCAGCAGTACTGCACTTGCAAGGCAGTGGTGATCAGGGCAGCTTTGGCAACAGAGGTGATGTCGGTGTGTCAGCAGCAATCTCAGTGCGAGAGGAGACATCTCCTCCAGAATGCTTGACCTTGTTACTGGTTCCCTTAGCATTGGCTTCACCACTTCTGTGCTTTGGCAGCGATGGGCAGACCTCCAGTGGCTTGGCAGGGTGGCACTGTTTTCAGCATCATTGTTGAGGGGCGGGGTGTGTGTGTGTGTGTGTGTGTGTGTGTGTGTGCACGCGTGCGTGCACATTCAACTTTCATGCTCTGGAGGTCTCGTAGCACAACCTCTCAAACTGTTTCCTATGTTGACTTTATAGAAGAAAAGTGGATCTAGGACTCTTCCCCGGCTAGAAAACTATAAGACATTTTGTTGAAATTCAAAGCTTCTTCTTGGTCTTATTGTAGTAACAGGTGAATATCAATAGAAAGATGCTTTTGGAGAGGGCTTGATTATTTCTCAGGTATTAAAAATAATATTTTTCTAGGGCGCCTGGGTGGCTCAGTGGGTTAAAGCCTCTGCCTTCGGCTCAGGTCATGATCTCAGGGTCCTGGGATCGAGGCCCACATCGGGCTCCCTGCTCCGCGGGGAGCCTGCTTCCTCCTCTCTCTCTGCCTGCCTCTCAGCCTACTTGTGATCTCTCTCCCTCTGTGAAATAAATAAATAAAATCTTAAAAAAAATATTTTTCTATGATATGCATTGTATATACATATATTTTCTTACAGTGAAAATAGAAGGAATACAAAGGGCAAGTGCCACTGTTTTTCAAATAATGGAAATTATTGACGTGTGCAGAGATGGATGCTGAAGTGCTTCTTTCCTTATTATGGTTTGAAGCTCTACTCTTCTGTGGATGACTATGTATCTGTGAGATATGCCCGTGTGTTCTTGTTAAAAAACCAAATTCAACTGAGTAAATTTTAAAGATCTTATTGGATTTATTGAATGATTCATGAGTTGGGCACACATCCAATCTAGGAGTTAAAGGAGTTCTGAGGAGACTACAAAACAAGAATTTTCTAGACAGAAGGGAGCAGGAACAAGGACATTGTACTAGGCAAAAAATCGGATTGGTTACTTCAAGATGACTTTCCTTTAGGGGATGGCAAAGATGTACAGGAAAATTACCCAACTAATGCTGGTCAGGTGATTCCATTCAATAAACTGGGTTAAGATTCCGTTTCTGAGAGAACTGAAGCTGAAGTTAAGCCTCAGTTTGGTGATGCTGGCTTAGCATGAGTGACTGCATTTTGGAACTGTTGTCTTGTTTTTAACACTGTATTTACCTATTAGATGAATTAAAGAAGAATAACTCACCACATACTAGTAGGGACATCTCAGAAAAGACCATATTTGACTGAGTAACTCACACCTTTGGGGAATATATTTCTATGGGTGACTGGAATAGTAACTGGGGAGTCGAGGTCATTGAAAGAATTTACTGGCATTCTCATCTATATATTTTGCTGTTTTCCCTCGTTTTACATTTGACCCTACTTTAAATGCCACATACAAAGCATTGTCAGCTGTCTCTACTGACACCCCCATGGTCTGTAGAGAACTTCCTCTCAGTTCTTTATCCTTCTCCCATCCCACGTCCTGCCATTGTTTCCAGCCTAGGATACTCAGCTGCAAGGCCCAGGAAACATTTTTATCCTCCAGTGTCACTGCTAAAATGAAGGAGTTGCATTTTTGACATGCTGAATTTAACATTTCTGTTGGACATTCAGGTAGAGATATTAAGTAGACTGTTTTGTCTGAAGTTCAGAGGACAGTCTGAGCTGCTAAGTTTGGTTGTTGCTAGTATACACATGGTATTTAAAACTAAGAGACTAGATGGGGTAGTCAGGGGAGTCAAAGCCCTGGGGTGATTTTGGGAGGAAGAAGAGGAGGAACCAGCCAAGGAAATAAGAAGAAAGAATGATCTAGTGACGAAGGAAGAAAATTTGGAGACTCTGGTATCCCTGAGAAAATTGAAGTCAGTGTCAAAGATGGTGGTGAGTCAGGGCTATAAAATATTAGTGATACAGATGGGCCATTGGAGGTCATTTTTGACTATGATAAGAGCAGATTTGGTCAAAGGAGGTGGACACAATTCTCTTTGGATTGAATTTAATAGAAAATGAGGGAAAAAAGCATTGACTGTGGGAATAGATAAGGAGATCAAAGAAACAGGGAAGAAGCTGGTGGGAGAAGTGGAGTCAAGAGAAGATAATATCCAGATATAACTGGGCATTGCATTTAAAAGGGAAGAAAACATTTTTAGCCAGTTCATGTCTCCTAGTGCCTTGCAATGTCTTCTTATCTTGGTGAAAAAGAAAGAGATTGGTAAGATACTAGGTAGGCCTAAAGACAACACTGTACAATTCCCAGGGACCTTCTCAATTCAACTGTGCAGTTTCTCTTTCCTTCTCCCAGAACCAGAAGCACACCTGGGAGATTCTGAGGTCAGCAAGTTTAATAGGGAATTCTTCACATAAGATCCCGACATGATAAGCCCATCCTTCCATGTCAACTCTGCTGTTTCTCTGACATCCTTTCTAGTATCCATATCCTCCCTTTTAATACAAAAGTAGGACAGATAGGGTGACCCTCCAGAGCATCGCTGGTTCTCTCATTATGCTCCATCCCCTAAGTGGTCATTCTGTCTTCAGGGTAATTGAAGTAGAATCCAATAGTTTGGAACCCGATTCCCTCGTTCAGTCATCAATGCAATATCCCACTAAAGTCATAATCCATCACTGTACTGTCCCACTAAGGTCATAACCCATTGTTATTCCAGTGGTCGGTGAAAGAAAGAATAAAGATTAAAAAAGGCCTCAACTTTGTGGGATAATTACAAACAATGTCAGGAAAGTAATGGTTGGAAGCTAAATAATATGAGATTTTTTTTAGATGTCAATAGACTTTTATCTGCTATAGTATATCACATTTCTTCTGAAAAAGAAAATGCAACAGTAACATATTCCTGGTTCTTATCTCAGTGACTTAAATCGTGTAGAAGCAGCTCTCTCTCTCTTTCTCTCTCTCTCTGTATCCCCCATCCACAACATCATTGTAACCTCACAGTGATAATCAGGGAGTCTTGCCTCTGCTTGCTGCTCTTTCAAGGAGCAGACTGTGATGTCAGCATGTCATTAACATACTAGATACGTATGTCTAGAGGTTGCCATGGCAAATCTGGAACCAGAGCCTCCCTAATGAGCCTTAGCTATTGCCACCTGACAGAGTAAGTATTCTTAGACATTTTCTCTTAGATTCGGTGCTGGCTGTGGCTGTGAAAGCAGTTGCTTTCATTTCTGGCAGTAGACTGGCATTGGGTGGGAATACAGGTGAAGTCTTGTCCAGTCAGGAAGGGTCACTGGATCTGACAGAGGGATTTCTAGGGCTGGAAATGTAGCAGGTGCAACAGGACACTAAGGAGATATGTGAAGTTAAAATCTAGTTCCTGGCAGTTTATGTGGGTTCTCGAGGATTTCACCGATTATAGTTATTTCTCATAGCATTTGGTGTCTGCTGGTGTGTGATGATGAAGAAATTAGCCTCCACAATGGCCAGATCACCATGTAATGTAACCTATTAGAGGAAGAAAACTGATCAGGCCCTGATATTTTAGTGGAGAAGTAGAACTCTTTCAACAAGAGCCTTTCAAGTAGGAGATTGCTGACATTGACTATATCACTTTCTTTAAATGTTACAAATTTTCTCTTCCCCCAATTATCACAAAAATCGTCCCTCCCACTTTCTTTGAGTGTCGTAATTTTTTAACTAAGAGGGTCGTAGATTATAACTATGTATAAGAGGAGGCTGGTAAGTTTGCTGTGTTAAAGAATCTAGAATGATAGCTTTAGGAAAGCAGACAGGTTATAGTTTTGGTTCTGTGTTGTGGTCTTATTTCCCAAAATATATAAACATATAAACTATACCTCATTTTCAGGAGTGGAAATTAATTTGAATCAGAAAAGAAGTAAAAAGCAAACCCCGTGGTCTGCCTTTGTCAAGGAGACTGACATTTTTGATACTGTTCTTAGGGGAGTAAGAAGACTTTAATAGAATGTAACAGCTCTCCGGAGAGAAGAACACATTTCCTATATGACAAAGGTGGTTATGCATTATATCTGCAGAAGTTTTTTCTTGAATCCAGATTTCAGATCTGCTAAGGGGGCCCTGGGAAGAGACCACTGTGTGGTAGAGGCAAGAAGGGAAGATTGGTTCACATTTTCCCAAGAGGTAGACAAGACAACAGAATTTTAACATCCACCAGGTATCTGTCAGATGGTGACAATTTCCCGCAACAACATAACAGGGACGTATCAGTGACAGATTGAATCGGTTATCTAGAGATGAAAGGCTCCCCAGACCCTCATTTCCTCTTGGATTCAGCTTTTTGATTGCTTGCTTTGTCCTTTGTATTTCTTTTCTTCACTATCTCTTTGGTTCTTTTCTCTTCTTTTTCAGAACCTTAAGCTTATCTTTTAAACTGATTTATTTTGGGTTTTATGGCTTAGGGAGCAGCTGAAACTAACAGGAAAAATAAAAAGAACAAACCTGGGTCTTTTCTTACTGTCAAAGAACAGATGCTGTGGCAGGTGCTGCTGGTAAGATATTATAATCAAACAGGCATGAAAATGTAGAATTTCATCTTTGCATCTTAAGACAATGCTCTCAACTTGCTGATTCATTCATGTGATTAAGAGCAAATTAATATTTCAGAAATGTGCCTACAGCCTATAAGATAGTGATATGTGGCAAAAATCCTTTATGTACTCCCATAAGGCAGATTCATCTGGAAGGAATGATGTTCACCTCTTAATCAAGTCCTTCTTGTGTTACATTTCATGCTATAGTGAAACAGGAGTTGCTCTCTGCTCCCAAAGAAGAGGGGATGTGTAATCATTCAGACTAATCTCAGTAGCCAAAAGAGTGTCTGGTTTTGATAAATCCCTGTGTTTTGATTATAAGCAGAATATTCAGGTTTTTTGCTTGTACATTTGTCTTTGGTCTGGTGTAACACTTCTCTCCCTAAGTTGCTCATATCTCAGATATTCTTTTTGGCTTACTTTATGTTTTTATTCTTGGGGCCAAAAAGATACCTGTCATTTCCTTTTAATGGCTTTTTTGGCTATTCTTCAGTTGTCCATTTTTTAGTGAACTGTTGATAATGGGATTTAATCCAGGTCTTTTGCCTTAAGAAGTTGCTGAGTACCAGGTCACAGTTGTTCAGGATGTTTAGATACCTGATCTGCAGTACCGGCTGGGCAGGTATCTGGTCCATGATTTGGGGCTACCACCGAATCTTCTTGATCTTAGAAAAAAAGACTGGGTGTCTTGTTTTTAGCAAGACTGTTCCCAGAAAAGTCTGTCTTTCCTTCCCTTCCCTTCCCTTCCCTTCCCTTCCCTCCTCTCCTCTCCTCTCCTCTCCTCTGTTTCTCTTTAAAAAGTTTCTTGACTTAGCAGCTGATAAAATTTCTAGTATGGCTGCATCAGTTTATTCAGTGAGACTGCTAACTAGATCATTTTATTGTTAATATGTACTCACCTTCCATCTTACCCAGATTTATAATACTTGAAGACTTAAATACTTGAAGACTTGGCTGTATAGATACCTTTAAAGATTAATTATCCTTACGAACAGTCCCAAATGATCTCCATGATTTCTCTGGGCCATCGGAATTCAAATGAAGTTGGGGCCTATTGGTAATTTTCTTTCTTCCAACCTTTCTTTGGGCTGATGGAAATGCTCTGGGAAATGTGTCCTCACAAGTGGAATTGGAGCTTTTCTTGGGGAACTTTGAAATATCTTTAGAAGTTAAGCAATAGATTCACTTTCATTGGTCCATTTATCGGACTGGAGTAGAGCTGAGAGACAAATTGGTTCAAGCAGCAACTATTGTGTCCGTGCCATTGTTTTAGTTTCTGTGTCTTTGTCATCTATTTTAAAATCAGGAAGTGTGATGACTCCACTTTTGTTTTTCTTTCTTAAGATTGTTTTGGCTGCCCGGGATCTTTTATGATTCCATATGAATTATAGAATTTTCTGTTTTGGGGGCACCTGGGTGGCTCAGCTGGTTAAGTGCCTTCAGCTCAGGTCATGATCTCAGGATCCTGCGATTGAGCCCAGTTTCTGGAATGCCTGCTCGGCGGGGAGCCTGCTTCTTCCTCTGCCGCTCCCCCTGCTTGTACTCTGTCTTTCCCTCTCTCTCTCTCTCAAATAAATGAATTTAATTTTTTTTAAAAAAGAATTTTCTCTGTTTCTGTGAAAAATGCCATTGGGATTTTGATAGGGGTCGCACTGAGCCTGTAGGTCACTTTGAGCAGTGTGGGCATTTTAACAGCATTAAGTCTTTTAATACATAAACACGGGATGTTTTTCCATTTTTGTGTGTGTTCTTCAGCATTGTAGTTTTCAGTGTATGCCTTACACCTCCTAAGTTAAGTGTTTATTTGTTGGTGCTTTATTCTTTTTGATGCTATTGTAAGTGGGACTGTTTTTTATTTCCTCTTTAGATAGTTCATTGTTAGTGTGTAAAAATGCAACTGATTTTTAAATGTTGATTTTGGTCCTGCAGCTTAACCGCATTTGTTTCTTAGTTCTAACAGTTTTTTTTTTCTTTAAGATTTTATTTATTTATTTATTTATCTTGACAGAGAAAGAGAGAGAGAGAGATCTCAAGTAGGCAGAGAGGCAGGCAGAGAGAGAGGAGGAAGCAGGCTCCCTGCCGAGCAGAGAGCCTGATGTGGGCCTCGATCCCAGGATGCTGAGACCATGACCTGAGCCGAAGGCAGAGGCTTTAACCCACTGAGTCACCCAGGCGCCTAGTTCTAACAGTTTTATTGTGGCGTTTTAAAGTCTTCTATATATAAGATCATGTCACCTGCAAACAGAGATAATTATACTTCTTTTTTTCCTATTTGGATGGCTTTATTTCTTTTTTCCCCCTAATTGTTCTGGCTAGGACTTCAGTACTGTGTTGAATAAAAGTGACAAGAGTGAGCATCCTGCTTTGTTTTTGATCTTAGAGAAAAAATTTTTAGTTTTTACCATTGAGTATGATGTTAGCTGTGGACTTTTCATATTTGGCCTTTATGCCTATAAAAATTCCTTCTCTACCTAGCTTATTAGGAGTTTTTATCATGAAAAAATGTTCAATAGAGAGCCCATAAATAAACCCTTGTGTTTGTGGCCAGCTGATTTTTGACAAGGGTATTAAGACTACACAAGGAAAAGATAGTCTCTTCAACAAATGGTGCTGGGAAAACTGGATATCCACATACAAAATAAGGGTGGTAGGCCTTTACCTACCACCATACACAAAAATCAACTCAAAATGGATGAAAGATTTAAGCATAAGACCTGAAATTGTAAAACTCCTAGAAGAAAAAATAATGGAAAAGATTCTTGACGTTGGTCTTGGCAATGATTTCTTGGTTATGACACCAAGAGCACAGGCAACAAAAATGAAAATAGACAAGCAGGATGACATCAACTAAAAACCATTGACAAAGTGAAAAAAGCAACCCATGGGATGGGAGAAAATATTTGCAAACTGTAGATCTGATAAGGAGTTAATATCCAACATATATAAGAAATTCCTATAACTTAATAACAAAACCCCAACAGACCCAATTAAAAAATGACCAAAAGACTAGAATAGAGATTCTTTTAAAGAAGACTTGTAAATGGCCAACAGATACATTTGAAAGATGTTTGACATCACTAATCATTAGGGGAGAATGCAAATCAAAACTATCATGAGATAAGGCATCACACATCTGTCAGGATGGCTACTATCAGAGAAAAACAAAAGATAACAACTGTTGATGAGTCTGTGAAGAAATTGTAACACTTATATACTGTCGATGGGAGTATAAAATGGTATGACCACTGTAGAAAATAGTATGGGGGCTTCTCAAAAAATTAAAAATGGAACTACCATATAATCCATCATATTGGGTAGATATCCAAAATAATTGAAATAAGAATCTCCAAGAGATATCTGCAACCCCATATTCACTGCAGCATTGTTCATAGTAGTCAAGATATGGAAACCTATTGACAGTTGAAGGGATGAACAAACTGTGGTATATCCATACAATGAAATATTATTTGTCATTAAAAAAGAATGAAATCCTGCCATTTGTGATAACGTGGATGGACATTATGGGTATTATGTTAAGTGAAAGAAGCCAGTCATGGAAGAACAAATAGTGCATGGTTCCAATTATGTGAGGTATCTAAAATAGTCAAATTCATAGAAACAGAGAGTAGTAGAAGGGTAGTTTCCAGTGCCTAGGGGCCAGGGGAAATGGGGAGTTGCTGTTCAATGGATGTAAGTTTCATTTATGCAAGATGAATAAGTTTTAGAGGTCTGTGTACCGTATTAGGCCTATAGTTAACAATACTGTATTGTGCACTGAAAAATTTGTTCAGGCAAAGCTCGTGTTAAGTGTTCTTACGACAATACAAGAGAAAAGAAGGAGTCATACAGTGAAGAGGAACACAAGGCTTGTTGTCAAGGCAACCTTGCTTCAAAGCCCACCTTACCACTTACTAAGAATGTGACTTTGTCTTTCTGAGACCAAGTTCCCTTTTCTGTAGGATAAGGGTCTAGCAGAGTTATTGTCAAGGAGCAGGTGCAATAGCAAGCATACCTCTGGAAGTCTTTGCTGGGAGTTTTCTACCTCTCTTCTTCCCCTTCTCTGAGAATCAGTTTCCTCATTTGTAAAATGGAGAAAATTACAACTACTTCCCAAGGTTATTGTGAGAAGCAGAGGATTTGGGCTTATCCGCGGCGATGGGTCGTTACTCAAGAAATAAGCATTCTACAGAAGACCGTGCCTAACCCACCCTCCCCACCTCCACTTTACAGACAAATTGAGGCCAAGTGAGAGGTGGTGCCGGGGGAGGCCTGGATGCAGGCACGCTGGCCAGTGCTCATTTCACTGTGTTATTACTGACCCCTTAAACATTCTAGATAACCTGGTTTGGGGATTTGGAGACTAAATTTTTGTTTGTTTGTTTTTAAATTATCATACAATGTGTTATTTGCCCCAGGGGTACAGGTCTGTGAATCATCAGGCTTACACAATTCACAGCACTCACCATAGCACAAACCCTCCCCATGTCCATCACCCAGCCACCCTATCACTACCCTCCTACCCCCCAGCAGCCCTGTTTGTTTCCTGAAATTAAGAGTCTCTTATGGTCTTTCTCCCTCCTGGTCCCATCTTGTTTCATTTCTTCCCTCCCTACCCCCCATAGCCCCCTGCCCTGCCTCTCAAATTCCTCATATCAGAGAGATCATATAATAATTGTCTTTCTCTGATTGACTTATTTCACTTAGCATAGTTTTAAACCATGTGATGAACAGACTGGATGTAGTTAGTACTAGACTTACATGATATCAAGAAATATTTGGAAATGGTTCACTGGACATCCAGATTTATCAGAAGAAAAATCAATGTGCTGTGAATATAAAACTCAATTGTATTTAAAGGAATGGTTTAAGTGTAGTTTTAAAAAACTGCTTCAAACCATTTTCTTTGGTTATCTTTTTTTTCTTTTTTCTCTTTTTGAGTACCATTGGTGTTGGCTAATATAATTTTGTCTCAGTGGATTCTTTACTAGGTGTCTCTTTACCCTGAAAAGCCAAATAATACCCTCATTCTGCATGACACTGATACCAAAGTCAGATAAAAAGGGTTTCATTGCAAGGCTAAGAAAGAGCTAATTTTCTAAAATTGGAACATTATCTGTCATGTGTTACTACTCTGTAATTATGACTATTATTCTCATTGGGAAAAAGATATTTCAGGAGGGGAAAAGATTTTTATAAGAGGCTTTTAATATAAATGGGCAATTATATTAAAATACTGACTTTCATACTCAGACATTATGTTGTAGATACATTATATTATATTTGATGTAAATTTAGTAAATGATATGCATGTGAAAACCTAAAATATAGGAGTACTACTCCCTTAAATGAAAAGCATGAATAGTCTGGCAAAATAGGTTTTTGAGAAATGGATTCATGACTTCTGTGCTTACAGAGATTTTATTGTTAATAATGCATTGTGTTTTTCTTTTCTGGTGAAGAATGAGTCATTTTCATTTGGCGATGATTCTGAATTTTTTTTTGCAAGAATGATTATGCTTTTTTAAATCGTGTGTGGGGCTGAAGAAAGGGCAGTGGTAAAAATAAAATTATAACCATGATTCATCTTTTTCTAGAATAAAAAGATAATAGTATAAATTATGAAGATGCTATCAGTTTTGCTTTAAGTGATATGTATAAGGAGAGTTCACAAGTGAGTAGAAAGTTTGGATGTGGAAGGAGATAATAATTGTTAATCTTTCTGAGTTTAAGAAGTTTACAGTGAATAGGTACAGAATCTTTCCAGCATAATTCACCTCAAATGTTATTTTTAGCATGAGAATATCCAGGACTTGTAGGCCAGAAGTTTATACAGTTTTGGAACCCTTTTTAAGAAAAAATAATAGAAGATTAAAGCCTACAGAATGAGAACCAAAGATGCTATTTATTTAGAATGAGGAGGCAAATTAAAACATTATAAATTTAACAAATGACGAATACTACAAATACATCCAGAAAAACATCATATTTTAAAATTATAACTGTCTGACACATATTCACAATACCCTTTTCTTTATGTTTGTAGCAGATTAAATTTTGATTGCTTTTTCATGTGAAATGATTTTTGTATTATCATTTTCTATGGGGACAGTATCAACATAACTCAGTATTTTACAAAACATGGGTTATTCAGATTTGTTTGATGGTTTGATGGTTAGAATGCTTAAGTATGACAACACACAAATATACTGCTGTTTAGTTCTGTTACCAAATGTGTCCTACAAACACAAGACTTTTGATAAATTAAATTTCACATAAATCCTAGAAAAAATACAGTTTATAATTATATACTCTGCATTACTGAGACTTCCCCAAGATGTGAGAAATTCTGTTTTAATGAGGATGATAAATAGATGCTCTACTTATAATTTTGCTCATTTGATGGTTGGAAGAATTTTTTATAATTAGCTTTTGGTTTTATACAATTCAATTTTTTTTTTCTATTTTCCACATACTTCTAGTGCTGGATGCTGTATAGGACAACTTTATCTCAATATGACCTCTGTATTGGTCCCTCCTACTGTGGCTCAGTGAGCAAAACAAATATTTCTGGAAGACATTCCTACAATGGGTTAGCTCAGAATGATTTACCTATATAAAAAAACAACTGCGAGCAACATAAATATATTCCACTAACCCAAGTTAAATGTATCTCAGCTCAGCTTCCTCTCGACTGGATCCCCAAAATGCTGATAGACCACTCCAATGCCACCTGATGTGAGAGAAGTATGATGGAACAGTCAGAATGGAAAGATTCTAAACAACTGTGGTTAAAAAAAAAAAAATCTCACTTTTGCAAATGTTACAAAAACATATTGCTAGCATTTTTCTCAGGGCCCAGAGGAGGTCTATGCATGTAAGTGGCTCTAAAACCTAAGCTGTATTTACTTCACCAGAGATCTGCCTGGGATCCCAGGGGTGGTGGTCATAGGCCAAGGGATGCATGTATGCCTAGTGGTTAGACATGAGGAAATATCACAGGGAAATTTCTTATTCTAAACTGTTGCTTTCACCAAAGACTTGCACTGAACCATTAGTAATTCATTTATTTCTCTTCATCCTTGTTCTTTCCCTTGGCAGAGTCCTCCTTTGAAAATGCTACATCTCTTAGGAGGAGTGGCATGGACTCTGTGACCTTCACCAGAGTGCTTTCCTCACTTTCTTTTCCCCCTAAGTAAAGATAGGGATTTGTGGGCAGTTTGGGTGTTGGGCCAGGAGAAGGGCCCAGCAAGGGAGCACAGTAGTGGAGTGGGCAAGGTAGATGGGGTTTTGTCCTGGTTGCTGCAGCAGCATCGTGCCAGCTCCAGGGCTTTCTGAGCCTTTGCTGTTAATGCACATGTGAGCATAATTGTGTCATATGTGTCAATGTGCATGTTTTTTCCTTTGTGCATTTTTGTATGTAGCCATCCCATTTTTTCGGTGGATTTTAGGAACAATGTCAGCTGCACCTTTATTATTCTCTGAGTAGGGATCACCTACTCATGATCAGGGCTGCTGCTAGACAGGAAATGCCGCAGGGCACTTGCTTTACATTTGGTGTTCTCAATTCACACGTGTATTAGCTTTTGTTCTCTGGACCCATCTATCTTTTGTGGTCCCTACTATCCTCATGTTCTTTTTAAAGCAATATATATATATATATATATATATATATATATATATATATATATATATATATATTTATCTTTTTCCTTTTTTTAAATTACGTTATGTTAGTCACCATACAGTAAACAATGTATATATTTCTAAACAAGAATCTTTTAAGCTAAAGATTTAACAGAAATCCAATTGATAAAATAGATACACCCTTCATCAAAGCAAGGGCTGGGACCCAAAGGCCTGGTCACTTGGTCTCCTTCTTCCCTTGTAGCACGTCCCTGAGTGGACTTCCAGAAGCCCTTAGAGTTCCCATTGAACAAGATTTTAAAATCTTGGTGTAGAAAAATAATTCCTAGACAGCGAATCAGAAAATCTGGATTTTTTTTTATGGGAAAATCTGGATTTTTATTGTGATTTGCATTTCTACTAATAGGGTGATAATAGGCAAATCATTAATTGCTGTAATCCTCAGTTTTTGCATTTGTAAAAGTGGATAATAATATATTGCTTACTCAGCTTATATTAAAGTGAGGTTAATGAGAGCCAAATGGTTCATGTATGTGAAAGCTCTTCAAAGTGCTCTACACTTACGATCGGTTATAGTGTTATTCCCTTAGCCTTTCTAATAAAATCATCATTTACAGATTCTTTTTTTTTTTTTTTTTTTTTTTTTTTTTTAAAGATTTATTTATTTATTTATTTCACAGCGGGAGAGAGATCACAAGGAGGCAGAGAGGCAGGCAGAGAGAGAGAGGGGGAAGCAGGCTCCCTGCGGAGCAGAGAGCCCGATGTGGGCCTCGATCCCAGGACCCTGAGATCATGACCTGGGCCGAAAGCAGAGGCTTTAACCCACTGAGCCACCCAGGCGCCCTAAAATCATCATTTAGATTATTAAAATCACAAAATCATGAACAATCATATCTGAGTTATCTCTGCTACTCTGTCCTTGATAATATTCCAGGTCCCAGGTCAGTGGCCACCCACTCCCCATTTATGTTGGCAAGAACACCATGAAAATGAGTTTGGCATTTCCCAACGTGTAGAGGGATGAAAAGCCCACATACAGTGACATGAAGGACAATGACTAAGCATAGAAAGAAAGAAATGAAAAGTCATAGTGGACCATAAGCTTTTCTGGTATTAGCAAATTTCTGCTGTGACTAACAAAGCACAGATGACACTGTTTATATAGTATGGTATACAGAAACAAAATATTTGAACATGACAATCTCATTTTCAGTTTGTGCCCAAGTGCGTCTGATTGTAAAATCCACATTGTAAAATGGCAGGATATAAGAAGACCTAAAAGAAAGCAGAAGAAAAAAGAACAGGCATGGAAACGTGAAGACAAAGTGTCTGTGGACTAATTAGCTTGAAGAAAAAACCCCGAAGAGTGATTTAACAATTGGTCTGTAGGACACAAAGAGATTATATAGAGTACAGTGTATGGTTGGCTCTTCACAAAGAATTCACAGGTCTGTTGGAGCTCACAGATCCTAACCTTCAGGGAGAGTCATAGAAAATGGAGGAAGGAAGGCATCCTGTGAGAAACATTGATCCCTCTGCCATCAAATCCCTTTGGTATCTAAATCACTTCAAAGAGATGAAATATCACTCATCCTTAGAGACCTATCCTTGATCCTAGATGGGATTTAGGATGGAATGACATGGAGGAACTGGACTGGGAGCATGATCTTGGAGAAAGGCTGATGATGAACACCAGTGAATCAGAGCCAGGAGGTGTCGAGAGGTAAGTGCCTAGCAACTCTTCAGAAATTGTAGAACCCAGTTCAGTTACCTGAAGAGATTGGCCTCCACACAACATAGATAAGGAAGAAAAACCCCATAATAAGCAACTTTCCCTAATTGACATGTGGGATGGCCCTGGAAGTCAGAGAGGCTCAACCTACATCAAGATAAGCTTGGTTTGTGGTCAGACTAAAGGGCTTGACTTCGGTTCTTTCAGGTTCTTAGGAATGATTTCCAGACATGGAAGTACTCAAAGGGAGAAAAGAAACACAAAGCACAAAGTGTCCTCTCTGGGTCTGTAGATCTTGCACATTGTTAATGTAAAGGATTCAGCACATATTGTAGAGTTGGTACAAATGGGATGAATCTATGTTCAGACCTCTTCAGGTCAGTGTCCCATACACTGTTCACCCAAATCCCATATTCCAAGAAACAGGTTGGAACTACATCTGCTGGGAAGGCTAGATCCATCCATTGCCGGTGTCTTAGACCATAGACAGATTGCCTGGGTATGGTACTGTTCTCTGTCTTCATAAGTACTAGACACAGGTCTGACGCCTTCTAGATTACCAGACTGACTTGAGGAGAAAAAACATGATCTGAAGAGTCAAAGGGGTGAGAAATGAGATTTAGCAGGTGTCATATTTTGCTGCATTTTCCATTCATTTTTCTTTGGGGAAGGCTTTTAGTTGTCACATGGTCTAGTTAAAAAAATATACAGAACCTTCCAGTACATAACACTGGAGAACATTTTTTCTATCTACTTCTAACTATCAGACAAAAGTTTAAGCAGCTGGTATCCTTTTTATAGTGAATTGTTAGAGGTACTTTAAAAACCACTAGGAGTTATGGTCACTGTGTCTTTACTACCTCCTTCCTTACTGTAGCTGGTGATAAAGCATCGCCAAGAATGATCTAATGTGTACTTGTATCTCAAGTCCATGTCTGTACTGTATTAATGTAGGTAACATTGTGCTTTACAGAATGGAGTCAGCATACATCACAGGTTAGTCCCAGAGAGTGTTTGGTTTTCTGGGGTTTGTTTCTGCTCTATATCAAGATTTCAATGTATAAAGTTTAGATTTCCATGGTAGCATCAGTTAGAACTGAAGGAGTCTGTTACTTACAAGGTCATAAAGAACAACCACTTCAAGACACATGGGAACCTTGACCAGTATAATCAACCTAGCTAAGGGAAAATCTAACACTGTAATGTGTCGAATGTTCTTTGTATGCAGTGCATCACAGTCCCTTTTGATATTTCTGTATCTGGATAATCCCAGCATAAAACTAGACTCAGAGGCGTATAATCAGGATGCACTCCAGCCCATCAAACACTAGGTGGCATCTGTCTCTTTGCGCATCTGATGAATAGATGGATAGGGTTTCAGTTGGACTTGTGCATTGAGAGGAAAGTAGACAATAAGTTGCCATCTATGTTCTTTGTTCTTTTATAGATTTGTGTGAGCTAAGCTGGTACCCATGACTCATAAACCAGTATCAGTATTGCAAGTGAGATGTAACAGATTTAATTGATAGAAGTATTCCTTGTAAAAATAGCATTTGCTGGGGGGATATTACAGCCTTTCCACCTTGGGCTTCAGATATCTAGAAAGTTTTAAAAATTCATGGCCTCATGAAGATAACCAAAAGAATTGGTTGAGAACGAATAAAACTGTTTAATGGGATGAAAATTATATGTCATTATCTTTCCATAAACTTTGATAACAACTGGAGGTGTGATATTAATTTCTAGTGCCCCATTAGTCAAATTTGGTAGAACTATGTAATCATGTATAGCTAAGGGAATAATATCTGTTCTGAACCAGTTTGTTTTTCTTAAGTTTTCAGGTCCTAGGGATTCTACTAAATGGGATTAATGCTCCTCTTTTCCGTGGCTAAACTGTCAATGTTACAGTCTTGAACCAGGAGCCCTTGCTCTCCTGTGATGTCTCTGGTAAAATCCTTGCTGCTTGCTAACTCTTCCTGCAAGTCCTTTCCTCTTGCCCGCAGCTCTGCAACTCTCTGTATTTTTCCTTTGAGCACATTGTGTAGCAGAATGTTTGCTTCTCCTATTTGGGCCCTTTGTGGCAGGGGGAGAGGCAATTCAAATTTTGCCTCTTTTGGTAGAACTTCTGTAACTTCCCAGAGACAAGCCAGAAACTGGCCTTCTGTTTTATAGAAATGTAGCTGTCAAGTTCTGCTATCAAGGAGAATAAGCTTATAGTCAGATCCTGTATAGGTGGTGCCGGGGCTATTAGAAAAAATGGGCCCACTACTGACTCTAATGGTCTCTTAGCCTTGCTTTGTTTCTATATTTTCATTGTGATCTTAATAACCATCATGTCATGATATTACGTTAGGGGAGGAAAAGAGTACTTTTTAAAAACGGTGATCAAAGTGAATGTCAGAATCTCTTGCTAATGACCCAGTCATCTTTCTGCAATCAGAAACAGCTTAGGTATTTTACTCTTTAATAGTTTCATTCTATATGAGCACAACCACAAGAGTCTCCATTTGTACCTCCCAGCTGGGAGCTAAAGGGGATTGTTTAGATTGCTGGTGTTGCTCCTGGTAGATGGGGTGGGAAGGCTGGCATCATGCTGGTATTGGCAGAGGGTGCAGTTTGATTCATTTAATATGTATGATGGTTTGTACTCTGTACTGAGAATGGTGTGTTTTAAAACTGAGACAGGTCGCTAAACAAACTCACAAATACAATTATGAAATATTGGGCTAGGAAATTTTAACATGGTAATAATGTGAATTTCCATTAGTAGGTGTCCTGTACAGCTTTAAAGAGTAAGTCTTTTATTAGAATGCTGCAAATTTTACAGAGAATTTTGAGAATAGATGAATAGCATCTATTTAAAGAAAATCTGAAAATCCTTTACAAAAGCACTGATTGCCAAATGCATTTATAATGCTCTGTAAGGGAAGGAAGAGGATGACGAAAACCTTATATAAAACAGAGAAGGGCAAACAAAGGCTTGCTAACATTCTCATTGCCATTATCAATCTTTTTTTCTAGGGCTAATGCCTATATACAAGACATGTACATTCGTCTACCCACGACATCTGTGCAGAGCATGGCACAGCGTATCTCTAAGTCTGTAATTGCTTGCCACTCTGTGCTGGGGAAAGTGAACTCCTGATATTTGGGAAGAAACAGACTTTGCTTTTTTGACAAAGTGATGGTATGCTTGCCATTTAATGTTCTTAGCTACTTCGGAGACAAAGGAATGAGAAAAAAGGCATTTCTATTAGTATTAGCTATTTATAGAAGCAGAGATGTTATTTTTGAAGAAAACATATTTGGTTCATAAATATGCTTTGTAGGAAAAGTTCCAACTGCAAGTTTTGGAAACATTCAGTATGGCTTTTAACACTTAGCTTGCTAGAAGATGCAAAACCACTGGAGTTCTCAAGGTTTTTGAGATGAAGGAAAAGATGAGCAGACTTCAGTGTCAGGTTTTCAGTGGGAACAATGTCAGTCTGTGCTGGGATAATCAAATTCTCAATCAGTGAAAGCCTTTGAGGTTCTTGAAAACAACAAACAAAAAAACCATGAACCTATGCTCTTGCTGGTTTTTCTGATACATTTAATTCTTTGTCCTTGAAAGCCATACATACTCCCTCTCCAGTTAGTACATCTAGTTTCCTTCCCTTTGCATGGCCCACATCAGCCATCTCTGAGGAAGTACTGGTTTCTCTACTTTGTGACCCTGGTGGGAACCCAGGAGCTATACTGAAAATTAAATGCTGGTGGTCTCAGAGGAAATGCTTCTCTTGGTTCTGCTTTTGAAAATTGCACTTGATCAGTTTGATGATAAGACAGAAAAGGCATGGCTTGACTGGGTCTTACACTCTAGTAGGGGAAGATAGACAATAAGTAAGTAAACAAAAATAAAAGTTAAATAATTTAAAATCGTATACAGCATTTTGTTCCAGTTATCTATTAGTGTTGTTGGGGAGGAAAAATAATTTTCCCTCTAACCCTTCTGAGTTCTTGGCTGAGACTACCTGTAATAAAAGACAGATTAATGAAGAAAACAAACAGAAGTTTATTAACATGTGTATCTCATGTATACTTGGGGAATACCTAGGGAAACTGAGTAACTCCCAAGTTAGAAACCAACTTAACCTAAATACGAAAGAAACATGTTGTGGGGAAGGGAGGCCAGTTATGAGGGCTTACCAGGAAAAGCATAGTAAACAAGGGTGGGTTAGTTATAGAGATTTAAGTGAGTACCTTTTTTATTGATAAAATTCTATTGTGATTTACAGTCATCATTTTCTTTCTGGTACAGACAGGGAGACACTTAAAAATGGGGATCTGCTTTATAAATATAACTTTCCCTCATAAAAGGGTTACTTCTATTTTCAGAACTTCTCTAGTGTCTGCTATTCTCAAAAATCAACTCAGGATAATCTTTGTGCCAGAGGCAAATTCTGGGGTACATATTCTGCTATTCTTTGCTGTATAATGAATCACCCCAAAACTTAGTGCCATAAAACATTTACTGTTTTGTTGTGTTTTTGATTTTGTGGGTCAGGAATGTGGGGTGGATTTTGCAGATCTGCAGCCACTGATCCACATGGCATTGGCTGGGACACTAGGGAACCTGGTATGGGGGTGTGTGTCTACTTCCAAGTTGGTGTTTGCTCTCCTATGTCCAGTGTCTCAGTAGTCTTGAACTTTTTCTTTTGCCACATGAGGTCTAATTCTCCAAGGCCTCTCCAGGTGTCTTGAATTTCTCACAAAATGGTTGTCTCAGTGTAGTCATATTTTTTACATGGTGTCTGGCTTGCAAAAATCACAAAACAAAAGTTGTCAGTGTCGTTAAAGGCAAATTCTGGCAGTGGTACAATGTAATTTTGGTGTATTCTATTGAGTAAACTCATCTCAGAGCTCACCTAAATTCAAGAGAGGGTTGAGAAATATACTCTGATTATTCTTCTTCTCCTCCTCCTCCTTCTTCTTTTTAAAGGTTTTATTTCTTTCTTTGAGAGAGAGAGAGAGAGAGAAGGGAGCCTGAGCAGGGGGAGGGGAAGGAATAAGCAGACTCCCTGCTGTGTGGGAAGCCCAGTTTGGGGCTCAATCCCAGGATCTGGAGATCATGACCTGGGCTGAAGGCAGATGCTTAACCGACTGAGCCACCCAGGTACCCTTAGATGCCACTGCTTCTTCTCTCTCTCTCTTTTTTAAGATTTTATTTGTTTGTTTATTTATTTATTTAACAGAGAAGAGAGTGTGAAAGAGCACATGCAGGGGAAGCGACAGAGGGAGAGGGAGAAGCAGACTCCCTGCTGAGCAGGGAACCTGAAGCAGGGCTCAATCCCAGGACCCTGAGATCATAAGCTGAGCTGAAGGCAGGTGCTTAACCAACTGAGCCACCCAGGTGGCCTTAGATGTCACTTGATAGGCAAGTGGTAAAGTCATATTGTAGAGCAGGTAAGATAGGCAATGTATCTGCATCTGTCTTTGGAAAATACAATCTGTTACATGCTTGAAGAAAATGAAGCAGAGGAAAGAGTGGGTGGGACCAGAGGAAGATGGAGACTTAGTTTTAGTAGGTTCTAGTTGAGCAAGCTTGGAAAGAAACAGTCACTTTATATTTACATAATGCCCCATTAACAATATTGATGTCAGAGTTTGGATGAGGAGTGGCAAGCTAGAAGATAGAAATTCAACCAGTCTTGTTTATCCACCTTCTCTGAACATTTGCTTCAGTTCATCCTTAATCATTTACTTTCTTCTTTTCTGCCTAATTATGTGCTAAAAGGTGATAAATTCCATTGCTGACTCTCAGATATGGTTGTCGTACAGGGTTCCTAAATCTCACACAAGCAAATGCAGACATACCAAAGTTGATGTTGCCTGTAAATTCTCATAATCCAAATAATTGGAACAAAGCTGTGGGTGTTGGCAGCATTATGAGTAATAGTGCAGAGAGCCCTTCAAGGTATTTTCAACAATGTCCATCACAATTAAGGAGTGTTTTGTCCCTTAATGTTTTTGTAAAATCATTGCCAGTTATTGACCACAACTTTTTATAAGCTTCCCAGAAAGTCATGCACACCACTGGCAGGTTATGAGGCTATGTTAAGTAGCTCAGCATTTAGGACATGTTTATATATATATATATTTTTTAATAAGTAAACTCTACGCGCAATGTGGGGCTCAGACTCACAACCTCAAGGTCAAGAATTGCATGCTCCACTGGCTAAACCAGCCAGGTGCCCCTCAGAATCCTTCTAAGTCACCAATCCTTGTTCTGCTTAACACCTGCAGGTAAATAGACTTAAAATGTGTTGCACAACATTCGTTGTCCCAGTGCTCTCCTGTTTCTTTTGGTGAGTAAGAATTTCTGGGGGGCTTTTAAAATGCTAATTTCCAGGCCTTATCTTCAGAGATGCTAATTTAGTAAGGTAGTAGGGAGCCCTGGATAGCCACATTTAAAAACATTCCAGATCATTTAGAGGCAGATGTTCAAAGTATATGCCAGTTTGAGTTAATGGGTCAATGACTTGGTGTCAGCAATATTTAAAAAACATTTTTAAAGCCATATAATAGGAAATCCAGTATATTCAAGGATTGTTACTACATTTGACTTTAATATAATCCTGACTGGGCTGAAGCTTCATGAATGCTATTCCATTTAATTCCATTCAACAGTCATTCCTTAAGCACTTATAGTGGGTAAGAGACCTTGCTAGGTGCAAAGAGTCACAAGGATGGATACGATATGATACTTGCTCCCAGGGAACCTACAATTTTGACTTGCCATTTGTTAGTTTCTTTTCACTAGTAACTATATTAGAGAATCACTTAATTACTGCTAGGAAAGTAAGAGATGGGAAAACATGGCATAGTTCAGCTAAATTCAGAATTAGGAAATTACAGTCCCAATTTACCTTAAGTTTGTTTTTTGTGCCTTGAGCAAAGCACTGTTTATCTCAAGTCTTCACTTATTTTATATCTAAAATAAAGACGTTAGATCATATAATTTTGAAGTGTTTTTTATTTCTCAAATTCAGTGGTTCTATATTAAAGATATTGTGACTTTATGCTAGAAATGCAAAAACAGAAGAAAATATAAGAATTGGTAATAAGCACATGAAAAGATGCTCAACATCTTTGGTCATTAAATCATAGGTAAATTAAAATCACAGTGAGATGTCATGGTACATCCACTAGAATGACTATAATAAAAAAGACAATGACAAGTGTTGGCAAGGATGTGAAGAAATTGGAAATCCTCATACTTTGCTGATGGGAATGTAAATGACTTTTGTTGCTTATATTGATGATGATGTAACCACCAAACAGCTGGGGGCTTTAGCCAGAGCAGAGTACATGGATAGCTTATCAGCCCTTGCACTGTTAAGGGTCATGCCATCCCCTCATTGTGACCTGAAACCTGTTTTCTGACCTCATTTTCCTTCTAAAGTGGTTGCTTTTCCATTGATTCTCTGGCTTTATGCCTCAGTCTGGTATCTAAGCACGTGGACAGCTTTCTGACTACACCCAGGCTTCTTTCTGGTGTTTTCTCTCAGAAAATCCTCTGGTTGATATATTTGACTCCTGAAAAGCTAGTAGATTCCAGGATTCTGGAAATCAAGCATATCCAAACTTCTGACTCCTAAGAATTTTGATAGTAATTAATCTGAGGTCATATTTTATAATTCAGTTGAGATAGTGTTTCTCAAAGGGTGGTTCATGGACCACCTGCATCAGAAGTCATCTGATGGGGTTTACTGAAACTGTAGATTTCTGATTCTGTTCCAGAACAGAATATCTAAGGGTGGACCCTGGAGATTCTTAGATTTTTCTCAAGTCTGAGAATCTCTGGACTATCACAGTAAAATTCCATAGGACTGAAGCATGTGAAAAATGATGGACAAATAGCAGGACCCCCAAAGCCTCAAGGATGTCAACAAAAAGGGAAGCCTGAGGAGAACCACAAGGGCCTGTTGAAGCAGAGCATCAAGGATGCATTTTCAAGAGATGGCAGATCAAGGTAGATATTATATCTCACAGCTGATCTTCCAACAGAGAATAGTCTGTATACATCCGCTGAATGGAAGTGTCCACGACATCCACATCAGGATTGATTTTTTACTCCATTCTTGTGGAATTTACTGAGCACTAACTGTACTTATTAATGAGCTGACTGCTGTTGAGATACATAGAAAAGTACCAGGGCTTTGTCCTTGAGGAACTTGTGACTTAGTTGGAGAGTCACTTGGAGACAGTCCAAGGAGGTCAAGCAAGTGTTAAGTTAGCATCAAATTCCATGAAGGAAACAGTGAAGGGAGAAAGTGCATATGATTGTGTTTTACAAATGGTGATTACTGCTATGATTGTCACTCTAGGCTCTGAGAGTTCAGGAAAGGTCACACCCACTCCTCATGTCAGGATCACTGTCAGAAGCATCAACTTTAACATAATTCCACTGTGTGTTCTCCTGTAAGCAGTGATGGGGCGGTCACATGAAATTTCCTTTGTCTAATGCTTTCTTTGCATTGTTGAAGGGCAAGACAAGTCTTGTGCAACCTGCCAGAATGAATTACAATTCCCCTTGGACTCCACTCAAATTAAATTCCTACTTCGTTAATTAATTTGTTGCTGTCCTTGTTCTACCTCTTGCCACTGTCTTTGTCCATATGGTGCTGGATTACAATATCTAATAATCAGAGATAGGCATGCCTGGCACAGAGTGAGAACTCAGTAAATGCTTGGTATCACCACTATTATTGTTCTCACCATCATCTCCTCCAGTGTGCAAAGTTATATAAGAAAACAAAGACCTATTTTTTCTCATGGAATCCTAGGTTTGGAGAAATTTCAAAGGTCATATACTTTCATCATTATTAGAATGCTCTCTACTATGTTTCTTTTTTTTTTTAAAGATTTATTTATTTGAGAGAGCACAAGTGAGCTGGGGGAGGGGCAAAGGGAGGAGAGAAGCAGACGCCCCGTTGAGCCAGTAGTCGGATGTGCAACTCCATCTCACAACCATGAGATCATGATCTGAGCCAAAATCATCAGTCAGATACGTAACCGACTGAGCCACCCAGGTGCCCTCTCTATGTTCTTGACAAGTATTTAACCCAGTACTCAGTCAGTCCTCCTTTTTTTTTTTTTTTACCATGTTCCTGTCTTCTGGGCCAGCTCAGAACACTACTGGAGAACATGAACAAAGCATGTGATGTGGTGTCCCAGGGCTTTGCCTGAGTCTAGCCACCCCTGCCCCACCCAAATCCTCCACACCATGGGGACCTGGGAATGTAGTTTATTCCCAAATGCAAAGTTACCCATGGCTGCCATGTCATACTGTGGCTTCTTTTCTCCTTCAGCAGAAGCTGAGGGCTGGTACTCCAGCTGGATTTTGAAACAGACTTTCTCCTCCCTGTAATTCTTTCTTCACTAGTACCTAGAGCAGCTTGTCAGTGCATTCCCCAGACACACTTCTGCTGGGGCTAGTGTGTGTGTGTGTGCATGCATGTGTGTGTGCACGCGCGCACGTACACGCGTTTGTGTTTGCCAATGGTGGGGGGGATTTGTAGAAGCAGAAACAGGTTCAGAGGCTCAGAGCAGTTGGCCTCTGGTCAGAACACCTAGTTCACATCTTAGCTCAGACTTGCTTGTGGCTTGGGGCTGCTTCCTTAATGGCCTGGACCTCAATCTTACCATCTCTAAAGTGGAGACAATAATAATTATTATGCAGTTTCTGCAAGGATTAAAAGAGAAGGGGTGTGTTGAAGTGCTTAGCACAGCACTTGTCTTTCGTAAGGTTCCTTTCAGTCCTTCAAGACATGAGGTTGCCCTGTGCTTGGCTGAGGCTGTGAAGAGCGAGAGAGTCAGTAGTGAGACTCTCCGCTGAGAAATGCCTCCGGCTATTTTCACAAGGGTGTGGGGAAATGGATATTAGTTTGAAATTAGCCTCTGATGTCTCACTGTCTCAAGCATTATCGTGAGCAAAGGGGTGAGGAGGAAGGTGAGAAGAATTCTGGGACTTGGATAAGACTTTAGTGAGGACGGTGTTCATTTTCTTCATCTCATACACATGCACAGTCACACCTGGACAGCAAAGACGTGCCTGTCAGCCCCATTGTCCTGCTGCTGCATGGCACTGCCTCCTCCTTATTCTGCTTGCTCTGAGGTATTTTTCTTGAGTCTATCAGCTGCCTTAAATGTGCAGTCTAAGATGTGACAGACAAAAACAATAACAAAACAAAGCCACTTTCGGTTCCTCATGCAGCCCTAGATCTTTTCATGGCACAGAATGGATGGAGAGAATGAGAGTGCCCACAGGCTGCATTTATTGCCCGCCTCTGCCTCCTCCTCCTTCTCCCCTCCCCCCAGTGCAGAGCTGCCAGTACACATCACATCACATTGTTTCCTTTCTTACTCCTCAACCCTTGGGGTTAGGGTGAGCATTTGCATTAATGTCAGAGGAGGCCAGGTTCAATGTGAATTCTTGTGTGTCATGCTGCTAATGACCTGTGGCTTCCCCAGAGGGTTTCCTGGTATTTTTCTCTTGTTCCTCTGGAAAGAGAATTCCACCTGTTTATAAACTCCATATTGAACATTAGGCAGACAGAAAAATTCTTTTTTTTTCTAAATGGGATAAAATTTGAAATATTGACATTCGTCAAGAGAAGAACAGCTCACAGGTCAGGCCACACTTTGAATATGTAGGTGCTCTGCATAAGACAGTGGGGGAAAAGCAATTGTAGAGTTGAGATGCATTAGGAAAGATAATACTTGGGAAGGATCTGTGTCCAGGAGCAAGGCTTCAGAAACAGTCCCTTTATGATAAAATAACGAAATTTGCCCTTCCATTTACCTGACGCAATGATGGGGCACAGTATGCTATGCTAAGTAAGGCAGACTGGGCCAAAGGAAATGAATGAAATTGGGATCCAGAGAAGTGGTTTTTAGTCTTGGTTCTGCCACTTTGTGACTTTGGCTAAGTTACTTTATGCCTCTGAACCTCAGGAACATCATCACCTGTAAAATGGGTGGGTGGGTATAACATGTAGAGATCAGAGGTTAAATAAATATATGACAACACTTATCATGTGCCTGGATTATATCTGCCATTGCTGTCTTCCCTTCTTTCCCTTCCCTTTCCTTATCTTATCTTCCCTTCCCTTGTCTTCCCAAATCATAAAAATTTTCTGTCAAAGTCAGTTTTACCTACAGGAAATGCAGCCACCTTCATTAAGCTATTTAAAAAGGAGCTAAGAAGCTTGTCTTCTTAACCTACCCCACCCCCACCCCTGGCTTTCTCACAATATCTAAATTCTTCTGAGTCATTTTCTAGAAGGTTAACACACGGTGTCGGTTATAAAACATTATCTGGTTTTAAAGCACTAAAGCGATGTAAGCCTTTGGCAACTTAGCGTGAGTTAACCATTTGTCGAGGAGGGAAAGAAGTGAGCCACATGGAAAACTTGTTTCTTGGAGAAGAAGTAAAGAAAGAAGCAGAGGATAGAGAACTGCGTGGGAGGAGAGGTCAGTGGACACCCACGGGCTGGCGATGGTAGTGGGCAGCGTGGACTCCCACGGGAAATGTGGACCGAAGTCGGAGAGCAGGCAAGGAGCGAAGAGCTCAAAGTGTGTTGGCTTCAGGCTTGCCATGTACCGTAGTTTATGTTTTAAGTCTTACGTGCTTCTCTTCTTGCATTTAGATCTTGGCTGCTAAAAATGTAAAGAGGCTGGAGTGTTTGTTTTTTTTTTTTTTTTTTTTACTTTTTTTCTTTTTATCATCAAAGGTTAACTGTTTGGCAAATGATTACTTGGTATGCACTTAATGGCACCATAGTGTCCAATTGAGCCCATTTGAATGAACGGTGTTTTCCCAGGAGAACTTTATTCACTCTGGCTTGATGGCACTAGGAAATAATTTTAGCTTCTAGGCAGTACGTACTCCTGCTTCCTCCTGCTCCGTCTCCTTTATTGCCATAAATACCAATGCAAGGGTTTAAACACAGAATCCAGGGCCATTTTATGTTGCTTGTCATTAGTATTTATATACACCAGTATACACCTCTTACCAGATTGTACCAAAAGTAAAAGATGACCGTGATGAACTACATATTAATGTATTTGCGTAAAATATTAGCATACTCTAGCAACATGGGGTTTGGGTTGTTAATAAAGCATGATTGGTATAGGAAATATTAATAATATTCTAGACAGCTTCTTGTGAATGTCTGAAAGTATTTCTGCATTTCCTTTTTCAGTGGGAAAAGAGAGATGTAACAGTTTAGGGTCTAATGGTCAAATGATTCTGCTGCTACCCAGACACTGTCATTTATGCACCATGATTATGCTGATGGATCTTTCCAATTTTGTCAGTGTCTTCTGTGTTATTATTCCTTCAGCTTGTTAGTTTCTGGCTTTCATATCAGCCCCAAAGAAAAACAGTTAACGTTGCTCACATTTCTGTTGCTAATCTTCGGTTTATTAGATCTTTTCCTATAATTGCATTTCAGGGGCTCTGCTCAGCTGCTGGAATAGTTGGTGTGTGTCAGGTATTATTGTAGGACTTGGGGATGGTAATCCTGGGTTTTATAGGGTAAGACAAATGTGGTATTGGAGAAAAATAGATTGTTGATGGTGAGGCTTAGTAAGAAACATTTGTTTTCCTTCCAGCCTTGGTTGTTAAATTAAATTATGACTTTGAGGAACAGAGGCTCTAAATTCTTTCTTCCTGCCTTGAAAGCATATTCGGCCAGGATCTTAGGCTGGGTCCTTTCCCTTACTCTGTCAGTGGCTGGCACCCCGGTGAAGACTGCTGTCAGCTTAAGATAAATCATATTTCTAACATTATTATTTTTTTTCAGCTTGGACAGCCAAAATTAGTGCAAGGAATGTCAGTCTGTTGCCAGATCTGTCAATATAAAGTTTAGATCACAGTTAACTGGTGCCAGTTTAGTTAACTACCTGACAAAAAAGGCTCATAATATGCCATGAAGAATGATTTCATTCTTAAAATGATAGATGCTCAAAGCCAGCAGGGATGCTGAAACCGACACTGGCCCTTTTAAAAAGGAGTTGATAACATTATGAAATAATGGAAGGAAAGAGAGCTTGACCTGGAAATAGATGGCGGTTGAAAAACCCTCTCTTTATTTTACACAACTTATCTGCTAGTATAAAAGAAACCCCAAAGCAGCCTCAGTTTGGAGCCATGCAGAGATTTGTCATGTGATAAAAGAGCCTCTTGGTTAGTTCAAGCTGGTTCTAAGGTTTTTGTTGATATTCTAAATTCCAGGCTGACAGAGTACAGGCTCAAGATGGTTTAGGAGTAGACACGTTTCATTGTATTTGTTAGAGTAAGCTTACCTGAGTTCACGAATAGAAGCAGAAATATATAATGGTTCATATACAGTTTATTTCCTAGTCTTTCATGAGTGCGCTACAGATGTTTCCAGTCAGCTTATGGCTTTCCTCCATGTGACAATGCAGGTATTCATGCTCTTTTCATTTTGCAGCTGTACCGTCTTCCAGTCTAGACCACTGCATCTCAAACCAGGATGAATATACGAACCCTCTGGGAAGCTTGTTAAAATGCAGATTCTCTTTCAGGAGGTCCGGGATGGGACCTACGATTTTGCATTTCTAATAAAAGTGCCAGGTGATGCCAGTGCTCCTGGTTCATGGACCAGACTCTGAGAGTCAAGCTCCTACAGCGCCCCTTGTCCTCAACGGCATCTCGCTGGTGGAAAAGAGCACGAAGCACGTGGGGATTCCTGTGGGGCGGGTTTGGAGTTGACATATGTCATATCTGCTCACGTTTTACTGACCAGAGCTCAGGAGATGGCTGTACCCAACTCACAGCAGGCCAGGAAATGTAGGTGAGCTGTGTGTTCTGGAAGAAGAAACATATCTTAGTGAGATTCCAGAAGTCTTGGCCACGTCAGGTGATCTCAGGTGCCAGAGCTCATTTTTTTTAATAGTCTGCTATAATCCTATAAAAAATTCTGTCTAGATTTCCCTTTTCCCTGTGCTTTCTCAGTATTTAAAAAAAAAATGTTGAGAGTTTGCTCTCCTTCTCTGGGAATACCTGGCCCTTACAAATAACTTTTTTTTTTTTTTTTTTTTTTAAAGAGGCCCAAAGCTGCTTTTGTGCCTGGTTTCACTAATCGTGTAGATTAGAAATGTCCCATCTCCATCCCTCAAATATTGAGGTATGCAGAACGGATATTGCCTCTGTGTGACAACCAGGGGATGGCTCTGTAGGGCATTGTCTTGTCACCACGAACCTCCTCCTGCAGTCCTCTGTGCTTTCTTCTGTTGGCATTGCCCGTGGCTCTTCTGCTACTCTGTTCTTCTTACGGAAGGATCTGCCATATTCTTTGGCTGAAAAGAGTTTTCTCCTAGCTCTATGCTGTGTTTATATTCGTATGGTGCATTTGTCCTTAAAGGATTCAAGATCCATTTAGACCATGTAATTCATTTTAAATAGCTTAGCGAAAGGTTAGCTGAACTCAAGCTCCAAGGACAATTTCAAACAAATGCATATGCTCCTGGAGCTGGTCTTCAAACAGAGGGGAATGGCAGAGGGGTCTGTGAGTGAGGCACTTGTTTGATTTCAGCTTGTGGTCATCAGTGCACAATTCATAATTATCTTATGATGCCTAAGCTGTAGGTGGGGAAAATGGAGAGTTCTCTTATTTCTATTTTATGGCAAATTGGAGGAGAAAAATCTCTAACGCTTTTACAGGTTTTGCAGTCGTATCTTCCCAACGTAGCTGTGGCCTGCATGCTAAATGATGTTATAGCAGTTGGTAGATTTTTCCGGCTTAATGTATGTGATTAGCTTACAAAACCTTCACTGGTAAAAGGAATCTTTTTTTGTCATTTTCCTGTTTTCTTGTACACCTGAATGAAATAATTTAGTCAGCCTATAAGAAATCTATAATAAAGAAATTTAATGTTTCATTAACAAACTGGCAACTCTTTCTCTCTGTTCCCAAGGATAAATTCTGTTTTTGTGGTACTTTTGTACAAATGCGAATTTGGAATGTGTGCTAAAAAGCAGGGACAGAAATTTCATTTGATAGCCTATGGGAGGTACATAGCTCTCTACCTCAAGGCCCTGAATCGGCCCAATCTTTAGGCCTCTGCAATCCTATAAGCCAGTTTCTGTCTCTCTCTCTCTCTTTTTAAGATTTTATTTATTTATTAGAGAGAGGGAGTGAGCACAAGTAGGGAGAGAGGGAGAGGAAGAGGCAGACTGTCCGCTGAGCAGAGATCCTGATCCAGGACTCGATCCCAGGACCTTGAGATCATGACCCGAGCCAAAAGCAGGCACTTAACCAACTGAGCCACCCAGGCACCCCTGCCAGTTTCTGTTTTTAATGGTGGTATTCCTTGCATGTATTTGGGAAAATGAGAGGACTCTCATATTAACTTTTTGGTCACCTGCTGTACCTGCTTCTTCAAGGCCAGTTCTACTTTGTTGGTCTAGTTACACTGTCATCCACCACATACTTTTCTCCTGATCACTGCCTTGGACTCTTGGACCACAGGCTTCTCAAAAAGTCTCTTCCCTCTGCATAAGCATCAGCAGAAGATGATCCAGGCCACATCACAGTTCCTTTTCCTGTCCTGCTTCTTGGTTTTTCACCTTTCCAAATGTGTGCCGTACAGGCAAACACAACTTAACTAACATGTTGGGGAAACTAAAAGGAACTACATCGTAGGATGAGAAAAATTTCAATTCTGGGTCTCATGTGAGACTTCCTATCATCTGAGGGAA
Source organism: Ailurus styani (assembly GCA_002007465.1). Lineage (NCBI taxonomy): Eukaryota > Metazoa > Chordata > Mammalia > Carnivora > Ailuridae > Ailurus > Ailurus styani. The sequence goes on along the minus strand of LNAC01000138.1, from coordinate 237,164 downwards.
AAATGTACAGGGGTTTAAATGCCTACTGGATGTTGTCTCAGGCAAATGCCCCAGTTCCTATCTTGACCTTATGCTGAATGACCTTACACTCTTGACCTTATGTCCAGCTTCTTGTAAAGAAGGATGCCTCCTTCTTAAAAAAAACTCAATCAGAGAAAGACAATTATCATATGATCTCTCTGATATGAGGAACTTGAGGGGCAGGGTGGGGGGTTGTGGGGGGTAGGGAGGGAAAAATAATGAAACAAGATGGGATGGGGAAGGAGACAAACCATAAGAGACTTCTAATCTCATAAAACAAACTGAGGGTTACTGGGGGGTGGGAGGGTAGGGATAGGGTGGATGGGTTATGGACATTGGGGAGGGTTTGTGCTTTGGTGAATGCTGTGAAAGATGTAAGCCTGATGATTCACAGACCTGTACCCCTTGGGCAAATAATAAAAATAAAATTAAAAAAAAAAAAAACTCTACAGGATGTATATGTGCTTTCTGCCAGGCTCATTATCACCCCATGATCTCTCTGTTTCCCTCATCTGGTAGCAGGCCCCTGTTGTTCCTAGCAGAACTTTTCCTACATTTGAGACTTCAAGTCCTTAGTGTAACACCCAGTAGCGGGGATTGGAGCAGGATTGGCAGGTGGGTCTAAGATGACTAGAGGCCATGCTGGTCTAGTAGAAACATCCGAGTGGATTTAGGAGCTCCTAGTCTTGTTCCCTTCTAACATTCATGCCAAAGGGAACTGGAGAATAAGAATTCTTGTTGATCATCCAGTCGGCAGCAATTGAATAGAATGAATACACATGTGTCCAAATAAACTCGCTCCCCAAACGTACATTAATTCTCAAAAAAATAGTGTTTATTAGATCAATGCTAAGCAGAAAAGTGGTTCATGAAGCAAAACCTACTCTGCATGGACTCCTGAATTATGCAGGCAGATTCCTGGCTTTTTTCTTCCTCCATGTTCAAGGTAGACCCTTGGATCTCTTGCTAAAGAACTGCATGAGGAGTCTGAGTTGATTACACTGAAGGCTACACAAATATCCAGAAGGAAGTTTGAAGTGACCAGTTTTTGGTATGATAGGATGGGCCACATTCCTAGTCAGGACACCCACCCCCTTACTCCTCTTTCTTTAAGTTTAAGGGAAGCATCATTCAGACTGGAGTGCAGAGATGGGAAGGCAGTGTTGCCTCTTTCAGGGGCTTGGTTTTGCTCTTGTAGTGTACGGAAACTTAGTTATTGTTTGCTTGTGAAATGTTTATAGACAGATATTTGAAATATAAATAGCATAATGGTCATTCTGATGGTATGAATTAATGTATATGTATTTGAAAGTGCAAGCTGTTATTTAAAATCAATATAGTAGAGAGAGACTCTTTTTTCCTCTTTATATATGAGCTTCTCAGTGAAGGCTAGAGGGTATTGGTACCATGCAAGTCCTTAAAAACCTGAATAGATTGGAGCGGGTCATTATTTGGTCTAATAGCAACTTAATTTTTTTTCTTTTATATAGCAACTTAAGTTGTAAGAGGCATCATTTTTTGTGCCTACACTAAAAATAGTACAATTCTGTTAGTGTTGAGTTTCTTAAACATTATTTGTGTCTTCGAAGTAAAAGATAGCCAAGAAAACTTGAACTTCAAGAATATATTAGAGGGCGCCTGGGTGGCTCAGTGGGTTAAAGCCTCTGCTTTCGGCTCAGGTCATGATCTCAGGGTCCTGGGATCGAGGCCCGCATCGGGCTCCCTGCTCAGCGGGGAGCCTGCTTCCCCCTCTCTCTCTCTGCCTGCCTCTCTGCCTCCTTGTGATCTCTCTCCCTCTGTGAAATAAATAAATAAAAT